>JAUKPQ010055766.1:0-26474 GCA_032273045.1 Chloridella minuta | reverse complement strand
ACTTCTTCATTAAGACGCTGTGTGTAAAGTGCGTAGAGTTGCTTAGTTGCAGACTGGGATGCACCGTATGGGCGCTTAGAGTCTGTCTCATCAGCCTGTGGGCTAACCTGAGATGCACGTGCTGGGTCAAGGAATGAGAGCAGGCGATAGGCTGCACCAAGTACTACTACATCCTTAGTTGACTCAGGCAAGCCTGTAACTGTTGCATAGTCTTCTGAGTTAGAAGTAAATGCTACAGGGTCGGTTGCATAGATAACCTTGACTGTCTGACCAGGCTGTGGTGCCTCGCCTAGCGTGATTGTCTGAACCTGGTCAGTTGTGTCAAATCCGAATGCTGTTGGATTTGCGATTGAATCAAAGTCCCAGTGGCGGATTGGAATCCACTCTTTTGTAGGTCCGATGCTCTGCCAAGAAAGTGTCAGGATATTCTTAATGTTGAGGTTCTCAAATGCGTATGTGCTAATCGCAGCATTGTAAGTAAATGTAGTTGACTTGACCGCAAAGATGCTAGAGCCAAGTGAGCGGATAGTGTCATTGATTGCACGCTTTACTGCGTGACGTGGGAAGGTAGGAGAGATAGTCACCTTAGAATCAGCAGCGTGTGTTGCCGCAGTGCTTCCAAGGTACCCACGACCATACGGAGATACTGTTGCAGTATTTGCAACACGGTCAAATGAGTCAACCCAGAGCAGTTCTTCGTCGATTTCTACAATACCCTTACCTACTGAATCAGTAGAACCTAGGCTTAAGATAAGCGGAGATGCTGATGTAGATGTAGTGGTAGTAACAGCCGCAGTCAGGTGCGTAGCACGGTCCTGCTGAAATGTGTATCCTGCAAGGTTGATGAGAATCTCATCCATCAAGTTTGATAGTGTAATTGTCATTAGGCGTTGATGCTCCTTAACGCAGCAGGTGCTGCAAGACCAGTCTTACTAGCGAGTTCATTGCAGATACCATCGATATCCTTAAACTTGTCACGAGTTCGTCCTGCTTGCGCCTTAATGTTAAGTGCACCTACAGTTGACAAACCCGTGGTTCCAGCCCAGGCATTAGCAGCGCCTTGCTCATCTAAGCCTGTAGTTCCAGCAAGCCTATTCAACTCTGCTGCGAGGCTGCTTCCTGCTTTGCCTAGTGCCATTGTTTAACCCTTCGTTGGTGTAATCAAACCTTGTTGCGGTACGATTAAATTTGATTTCTTCTGCGCCTGATTGCCGCCAAAGAATGCTTTGTAGTAATGCTCATCGAATGAGAAGCGCTTCATATGAGGAACTACTGCCCCTGTGTGGCACCAGACTGGAACATCTGCCTTGCCCACTAAAGCAAAGAAGTAGATATCTTCGCCCATAAATGTCTTGCCAGTTCCGATATCATTAAAGATTGAAATCTCAGTTCCGACTGCTTCTATGATTCTGTCAATTACGTTTCTGTGCATAAGCACAAATCCCATACCCGCTGCCTCGACCTTAATCATCTGGTTCTCTGGCATCGGATGAACTCTCTTGATTCCTACAACGCCATCTTCGCCTTCAGCAAAGTTGAAGATAGTTGGCATTGGAATCATCAATGGTTCTTCAGGTGTATCTGTAGTAAAGTACACACCCGTCAGACACGGACGCTCTACAGCATCCCTGTTATCCCACAACAGGCGGAACTTCTCTGGTGAGATAACAACATCTGAGTCAACCCACAACAACCAGTCAGAGGTGTTGTTCTCATACCAGTATCGAATTATCTTTTCACGCTGTCGAGCAATCTGATTGCCCTGGCTTCTTAGAGTAGACTTGAATTCTAGTCCTGACTTGAGCATCACATCTGTGACACCCTGCATAAACTTGCCGTCTACCATTCCGTTATCGCACCAGGCGATTGCTATGCTCTCTTGCATTTGTCCCCTACTTTCTTACCATTTAACTTTGTCTGCCCAATAGGCAGCACTTAGTTTACCCTTTGCTATGTTACTTGCGTGTCGAGCCTTGAAGGCTTTGTTGCGTGCCGAGCCATCAGGTGAACCTGACACTCCTTGCTGGCCGAAGCGAATTGTCCTAACCTCGGTGCCAACCTTTGCCACTACAACGTGAGATTTAGTTGGATGATTGGGGGTAGCCTTTGGCTTGTTAAAGCCAGAGACTCCCACCCTCTTCAATCTTGGGTCTTGCATTAGTATGTCTTATAGATTTTCTCAACAGCATCGCCTGCGCGGCCTAAAAGGCCACCTTCATTGCGAACCTTAGGAGCCCTATTTGCAGCAGAACGAGCCTGCATATCCTTCATTTGTTGCGTACCCGCTTCGCTCCAATTTGAGTACTTCTTTTGGAAATTGTAAAGATTATCAATATCCTTTTTAACGCTACGTTGGTCGATACCCAACTTACGAGCAGCAGCATAAAGTTTAGAACGATTATTGGCGAACTCGGGATGAGTCTCCGTCATATCAGAAGCCTCCTGTAGTTTGTCTTTAAATACGTCTTTTGCGTTCTGGCCTTTTCGTGGTGTCAGATTAAGACCTGATGCTCCACGGCCCTTTGAGTATGCGCCTACTGGTTTCTTTGCCATTTATTTACCCTCTTTTATTGGTCTTGTATATTAGTATGTCTTGTAGACCTTGGCTACTGCCTTGGCTGCTGCTCCACGAAGCCCACCTGTGGTGCGTTGGTAAACTCTTGTAGGCATTCCAGTTTCTTTTGGAAGTGACCAGGTAGGCTTGTTCTTATTCATAGCCTTGGAAGAACGTGAAGCCCAGTTCTCGGCGGCATCTAACTTATTGAGAATGTTAACAGTGTCTTTACGGTCTGCCTCTGTCTCAGTTGTCTCGACTGCCCAAGTAGCCTTGCGCTCAATATCATCCATACGTGTTCTGCGTTTTGCCATTTACTTACCCTTCTTCTTAGTCTTGCCTGCCTCGGATAAGGCAATGGCAATTGCTTGCTTTGGATTTCTTACAATCTTTCCGCCTCTACCAGAGTGAAGGGTTCCAGACTTAAACTCACGCATAACCTTTGCAGTCTTCTTGGCCGCCTTGGTTGGCTTCTTCATTAGTTGGTCATTCCGTTGTCCCAAACATTGCCACCCTTGAGGTGGTTCTGTTCCATCTGACGCATAATCTTCTTCTCTTGTGCGCGCTTGAATGCTTCAGCCTGCATCTCACGGAGATGAGTGTTCAGTGGTGATACTCGTGTTGCTCCTGGCTTGTCCTTCTTGATTGCCATTACTTCTTCACTACTTTCTTCGCTACCGACTTCTTAGCAACAACCTTCTTGACAGGCTTCTTGCCGTATTCCATCATACGTTCCATCTTGCCTTCAGACTTCTCGTGCTTCTTCTTAGAAGCCATTGATGTGTACTTCTCGCCTTTAACCGACATTATATTTGTCCAATCTCTTTCATAACTTCAACTGCTCTGGGTGTGATGTCTTTTGCCTTTGGCATTGAGTCAGCGTCATATGCTGTGCCCAATGTCTCTGATGCTGCGTATGCCTGCTCAACGTGGGCACGTGTTGTGCCTGATGGCTGGATACCTTGTGCTCTAGCGTCTTTATAAGCCTTGAGTTCGCTAGTCCACTTCTTGTCTGGGATGTCGCGCTTGGCATCCCCAGTATTGAGTTGTAGTCCCTTGGCCTTGCAGCCAAAGCAATCTTCATCACACTGAGTGTGGTCGATATCTATCTTCTCTTCATCTCTGAATGGAACTGGTGATTCTTCACCACACAGAACGCAGTCATAAAGAGTTACAATAAAGTCGTGCTGTGGATTAAAGCCCCACTCTTTGACTCGGCTAAGATGGCTGCATTTCATATTGTCCCCTACTGTGCTGTGAAGTTATCTGCTGTAATTCCTATGCCTGCTGCAATCATTGCAGTCCTTGTTGCATCATCTACTGTGTGGTTACATCCACCGTCATAGAACTCATCGACTGTGTGGCGGAATGAATCCTGCACATAGCGGATAAGTTTGTATGTTCCACCAGATTTGTAGACCGATACGCCTACATTCATCTTACGAAAGTAGAACAAGCGGTGTTTGCCAATAGGGCCTTCGGACACAGTAGGTGTCTTGAATGTATAGTTTGCCATTTGTTCTCCTTAATGAACTTACTCCTGTGTAGGGAGATTGCTCCCCCTACACAAGCGTCAATCAACTAAGCGATTGATGAACCTGATTCGATTCGGTAGAGAGCCTCTTCACGGTAGCGTGCGAAGCCGAGTACGCCGTACCAACCCATTGGGCGGTGACGCATCAACTTGTCGACGACTGGTCCGATAACAACGTGTGGCTCTTCTGCAACTGCCTGTGCCATCGCTTGCTGTCCAGCAAGGATTGTGCGGTAGACCTTTGCAGATGAAGCGCCATCATTTGCTGTGTACATACGTGGTGACTCAACAAAGTAAGCGCCTTCGTATGTTCCGATTTCTCCCGCCCAGATGCGGTCCTGTGATGAACCGTACTGATTTGGAAGGAGCCATCCTGCTGAACCTGTCTCAGCGCGGAGGTCGTGTGAAACTTCTGGGTGGATACCAGCCCAGTAGAGTGAACCCTTACGAGCAACAGACTTGTTAGCACGCAACTTCGCAACAGCCTTGCGGATATTTGCAGATGAAAGTGTTGCTGCAGCAGTGATTGTTGCTGTAGATGTAGCAGTTGAACCTGAGTAGATTACGTTGCTTCCACCACGAAGTGTTGTCATTGCAACCTGGTCGATAGAATCTGCAAGGTTGAATGCAATGATGTTAGCGATTGCTGGGTCAACATCTGCAAGTGAGAACAACTCAAGTGCGCGAGTTACGAGAACAGAGTTACCGTACTCAGCAAGAGTAATTGTTGTAGTTGTAGGTGTTGCAAGAGCCACTGAGTCACGGTCAGCATCTTCTGTAAGTGCTGTTGTCTGTGCATCAAGGTCTACGTAGCGCTGAAGCACTACTGTTGAGCCTGGGATTGTCTGGTTTGTTGGTGTCTTGTCAGCGACTGAGCGAATAAGTGGTTCGGAACGAAGTGCGAACTCAAGAAGTCGGTCATATGCCTTTTGGACTAAACCAGCAGAACCCATTGTTCCGCCGAGTGACGACGAACCAGTTCCTGTATATGCGTTTGCCATTTAGGTATTTTCCTTTGTAGTTAGAAACTATGATTAGTTGTTAGCGTCCGAGAATGCGATAGATGTCTTCCGCGCTTTGTGCTTGGTCGAGTCTCATCTCAATATCTTCTGCTCGGTCAGGTGTTATTGCACCCTGTGTGAGGACATCTTGCTGTCGTAGTGAAGCAAGGTCATCTTCATTGATACCTGGTGCATCCTGAGTTTGAGTAATCCCGAACAAATCTCCGTTATCGTCAAGCCAATTATTAATTGTCTGCTCGTTAACTTCGTCTAGGTCCTTGAGGATTAGTCGTGCTGCTTTTGGATTTACACCCTTTTGTTCTAGGACTCTGGCGACAGAGGATTCCTTATCCTTCTTAACGTATCCGCTAAGTTGGTCTTCTAGTTCCTTGATACGCTTCTCGTCTCCACGCTTTGCCTTACGCAATTTCTTGAGTAAGTCGGTACCTTCTAGCGGAGTATCAATTGTTGTATCTTCGTCGTCTTCGTCGTCCCAGTAGTTGTTGCTCATAGCAACCATCCACCCTTCTATTGTTGGTTAGTTCGCAAGCCTCAGATTCTGGTCGGGGAACCAGGCTGGCTCTTGCTATCGGTCTAGTACGCTGAACGGGGCCGATAGGTCCGTCAGGATTCTTATTTAGAAGGAGCCCTTACTTGAAGTAAGGCTCGTCTTATTTACGCCAGATGTGCCACCAAAGCGACCAACTTCTGTCGCTGATAGTTGCTCACGTGCACGCTTGGCTGAAGCAAGTCCAAAGAACTGCTCCTGCTCTGCTTGCTTCTGTGTGTAGTCCTCACCCTGGCTGATGGATGAAAGAAACTCTGCTCGTGGCATACGGTCAGCAATTGATGCATAACCTGCCTGTGCCTGTTCCTTGGTGACACCAAACTCAGCAAGTTGTGTTGCACCGATAGAACCACCTGCGACATTCTTGTAGGCAGTATCTGCAACTGATGAGTTAAGTGATGCTGACAGGCTCTGGTTAATCGCTGCTCCGCCAATCTCAGCAATTTGAACCTTGCGCTTAAGCGCTGGAAGAGACTGTTCTGGATTGAGCATCGCTGCAACAATGTCACCTTGACTGAGCATTGGAAAGAATGTATTGAGTGCCATCTTTGTATTGGCATCTGCGTTCTGTACTCGGTCTACTGCAAGGCCTACTCGGTCTGCAACCTCAGTTGCTGATACATCGCTTGCAAGAAATGCGCTGTAAACTTCCTTCTTACCAAGACCTGGAACGCCATAAGACTTCATAATCTGAGAGTATGTACGCTCTGCGTTGAGGTATTCTGCTGGGCTAAGTACTGGCTTTCCTGCTGCTGCACGTACCTTGTTCGCTGGGAAGCGCTTCTGGAATGCAACTGCTAGTGGGTCAGATGAGTTAGGGTCTTGCATAATCAACTCAATAGTGTCAGATGTGTAGCCCTTCATCACAGCATTTGTGATAGGTCCCGCTAAGTCACCGATGCCATATGAAGAAAGAAGTGATGAGATTGCAGTAATTGCATCCATCTGCTTCGTGTCAGGTGATGACGTATTGAGAGGGCTAGGACCCTGAACTTGCTGCCAAGGAGTACCAGTAATTGCCGCCACTGCCTGGCCTGCATTATTAACATCTGTGATGTTTCCTGTAATCTGATTGATGAGAGTGTTAATCTCAGATACAGTCGCCTCTGCGCCAGCAATTGTGTCGGCAATAGTAGGCAATGCTGCCTGTGCTGAAGTATAACGAGTATATGAATTCTTGAGTGCCGCAACGTTTGCCTGGCTAGGGTTCTTTTCTACCTTTGCCGCAGCAGCATCGTATGCTGCCTTGGCGTTAGCAGCAGTCTGTTGAGCCGCCTTAAGCGACTCCTCTTTAACGCCAGCAGCAATAGCATCTGGAGTCAGCGTTGTTCCGCCACCTTCATTAGTTGGTAATACCATTATCCTATAACTCCAAACATCTTGGCCATACTGTTGGCAAGCCCGCCCATAGTGTCTTGAGCGTTCTTTGTAAAGCGCCACTTAGGTTCATTACGTAGGGATACTTCATAGTCGTAAAGATTCATTAGGCCCTTAGGGTCCTTGGCAATTCCCTGGAATGTCTTGATGTCGATTGTGTCAGGGTCTTCCTCTAGGATATTTGCACGAGTCTGAAGATAAGGGTTTAGCAATTGCTTGACTGAGTATCCAGCATCAATCTTTTCTGCAAGGGCAGGGAAGTAAGTCTTAGCCTGTAGTTGTACTAGGTTAATTTCAGCGCTTAACTTGTCTGGGTTGGCAACTGTGGCTGCTACTGTCTTGCCGAGTGACTTGATGTTAATTGGGATACCGTTGTCAGCGTATGCTGATTTCAACTTTGTGTACATAATGCCCATATTGCCACGCTGCAATGCAGCCTGTGCCTTTGGGTCGCCAGACTCTGCTGCTGCAATCTTGTCTGCTGCTGCTGCAGCGACGAACTTAGCAATCAGTTCCTTAGATTCAGTTGCAGATACACCCTGAGTGTTAACAGTTGTCTGGCCTGCTACTGCTCCACCTGTTGTGCGAGACGATTGTCTAGCACGTATAGCGCTGTAGTAAGCCTTGGCAACCTCAGGTGGTGCATCCTCACCGAATGCTAACTGAAAGGCTGTGTTGATATCAGCGCTGGTTTCACCCTGTGCCGATACAGAAATAGATGGCTGATTAGCAACAGATGCTGCATCAAATCCAGCACCTGGTTCCGTGCCAGTTGTTGCTTGATTCTTTACTGTATCGTCAGTATCGTACTGGTTAGAAGGAAGTGTCTTAGGGTCCTTACCTTTGCCTTCCCAGACATACAAATTATCGCCATCTTTATCGACATATCCATCAGCCACGGCTATTCTCCAATCAAAGGTTCAAGTAGTACCCAGTAGAGTGACTGAGCATTCGGGTCATCGCCCATCAGCGTTACCAAAATATCTTTGGTGTCACCTTTAAGGAATTTCTTGTAGGCTTTACCAGCGGTAGTCTGACCAGCAGCGTCATACTTACGTAAAAAGATGTCGTATGTGTTAATCATCGAGAAGAACTTCTGTCCAAGTTCCTTATTTGGAGCCTTGCCAGATAGAAGAACATTTCGCAAGTCAGTAAGCGCATCATCCTTGCTTGCCTTATCTCCGCCCTTGAGAGCATTCTCAAGCAATGGATTGGTAGCCTTGAGGATTGCCTGCTCTTGACGCAGTTGCTCTCTCATATAAGAACGCTTGGCAGGATTTGGCTCAGCAGCGATTGCTGCCTCATACTTATCCTTGGTCTCGTAGTACTTCTTACGAGCGGCAGCAGTTGATATTTCATAAGCAAACTTCTTGAGAGCCTTATTCTCAATGAAGCCATTAGCCTTGAGATACTGGTATGAGCCGTAATCGTTTAGTCCAGAAATTGGAATAAAGAATGCAGCACCCTGCTTATGCTTATTAAACAACTCAGTGTTACTCTTAACAAAGTTCGCAGCATCAAGTGTCTTCTGGAAGTTTGCTACAGTACCTGCTGTTGTAGCAGATGATGTGAATGCTAACTTGTCAGGGTAGATTGTGGCGAACTCTGTGAGTGCCTTCTCCATACCCCGAGGGTCGCCCTGATGGCGCTTGACAAACTTGATGTACTCAGAGTTCCAGGTGAATGCGCCAGCAGCCTTTAGTTCTTCTGGAACTGTTACGTTCTCAAATTGCTGAATTGATGCTGGAGCAAAGAAGCCTGTGAAGAATCGAATTGCCTGGATGTTGACAGCCTGAATAGCAGTTCTACGCAGGAAATCATCTACATCTGCTGGGTTCTTAGGCCCATTACCAGTCGATACTAATAGGCGCATTGACTTGATGGTTGCAGATGTACGGTTATCAGCATTGGCATCTCCGCCAAATGCTAGGTCAAATGCACGCAATACCTGTGCTGGAAGCGTTTTGCGCCATAGTGGTGCATCCTTATTGAATCCACCAGTAATCTTTTCTTCGTGTGTACGAATAAAGTCGCCAACATAAGGCAGAGTCTCAAGTGCGCCAATGGCCAAAGATGCAATCGGTCCACCGATGCGAGGAGCAGCAGACTGCGGGTCTAGTGATGGTGTAAGCATCTTGACATACCCACCGTATGATACTGGCGTAGGAATGTTAACTGTGATACCAACCTTAGACAGCACTGTAGTAAGCGCATCTGCGAGCAAGTCTCCACCTGGGTAGGTAAAGTACATCTGACCCTTATCGTCCTTGTGGATGAACCCTGAGTGCTCAAATGTCTGATTCATAATCGCAAGGCGAACAATAGTCTGTGGCTCATACTTTGCAATACGAGCAATACGACGGTAGAAGTCTTCAGTCGCACGATAGTAGCGACCGAATGTCTTCAGGTTAGCAGCAAGATTAGTGCGAACATCGGCATTATCTACGAATGCAAGCGTGCGAGAACGTGCTAATTCAAGTGCTGTATCGTGTGCCGCAAGGCGTGCTGTGCTATTTGCTAAAGCCTCATCTGCGCCAGATGCAAGCATACTGTTCTTAATGCCAGTCTGGTATGCCTTCAATTGCTCACGATATGCAATGTAGTTGCCGTAGGTAATTGGCTCACGGTCAAGAAGAGCAATCTGCTTTCCTACCCATTGGTAGCCATTGTCCTTGATACGGGTAATGTACCCGACTGCATCGTTAGATGAGACTGGAATAAGTTCGCGTCCAAGGATTGAGGTAGGACGTGAGTACTTAATCTGGTCAAACTTAGCAAGGTCATCTAGTGTGAACTTAGATACATCACCTATATCACGAAGTTTGTTGACTAGGCTCATATTAATACGACCAGATGAGTCACGAATTGCATATGATGCATCAGCATAGATACGCTCTGCAAAGGCCTTAGGGCCCTTTTCGGTATAGATTGCAAACTTCTCGGCAAGTGCCTTGCCATCACCAGTGATGTAAGTAACCAACTTGTCAATAACTTCACCCTGTGGGCGATGAGCGTTCCACAGAACGATATTACCGAACTGACCATTTCGCTTACCAAGAGTATTGTTAATCTCAAATAACCAGTTAACTAAGAAGTTAGAGTTATCTGACTTAATCTCAGTGAATACATCTGCAAACTTCTGGCCCTTAAGAGCCTCTGCAATGTTAGGATTAAGCGCTACGCTAGGTCCAAACTTCTCAAGTTCACGTGAGCGAAGCATTGGATTGGTTAAGTTCATTTCAGCGCGGTATGACGAGCCAAGAATATCTTCGATGATTGGTGCACCGTTGAACTCAGCAAAGTCTCCAGCGTACTCAGATACTCGCTTGCCGTATGCTGTGTCAAAAATGCTAGGGCGAATGCGGTTGTTGAGTACTGCCTTAGCAGCGGCCTGGCCTAACTTAACTGGGTCATCAACAATAGCGGCAATCTCTGCCTTACTCATCGTCTTGCCCATCATCTTATAGATTGAGTTGTAGATGACACCAAGATTGGTAGTTTCTACCTCTTTAAGTTCGCCCTTTTCTTTAAGGATACGAGTCTTGCTTCCGCTAGGTGTAACAACACGCTGTGCTCGTGAGAACTCGCGGCCCTTAAGGTACTGGCTGAATCCTTCTGCTCCATTAATAAGTAGGTTAGTTCCCACTTCTTCGACAGATGTACGAATACCAAGTCGTGGGTACAAGTTGCCGAATGACCACAGGTCTGTAACCCCTTGTACTGCAGCATTGTTAGAGACATCTCCGACCATTCGGTTGATTACACCAGCACGGTCAGCGGCACGCTTCCACGCACCAAAGTCAGGTAAGTAACGAGCGTTCTCTAGTTGATAGACACGAATAGCACGCTGCTTGCCATCTATTTCGGCAGCATTAAAGATTGTAATTTCACCTGGAACTGTCTCGTCGACGATTTGTCCCTTAACACCCTTGCGTGCTTCTTCCAGTCTGACCCACTTGGCACCAAGAATGCGCTGCTGTAGTTCAACCTTAGCCAAAGCCTCAGTAACGTCTACGCCAAGTTTCTGCTGCTCCTTGAGAGCCTTCTTAACTGTACTAAGAGCCTTGCGCTCTTCAGCAATACGAGCCTTTTCAGCATTGATAGAGGCGTTTACGCGTCCAGCCTTGCCGCTTGCAGTCGTTGTCTGAATAGCATCGGCTACTTCAGCACGAACGCCTTGTGGTACTGCAGATGCGAGGTCATCAGCGGACAAAATTCCAGCCTTGATGTTAAGTTCGCCAAGGTTAATCGTTGACTGATTGACAGAATAGAGTTCGTCTGAGAATGAATCGATAGATGCGAGCAAGTCGCGTCCAACTTTTGAGTTCTCAAGTCCTAGTGCGCGACCATAGGTACGTAGAATACCCTGGAGCATAGTCACACGCTGGCCTTCTGTAGCGCCAATCCAGTAACGACGAATCATCGACGCTGTTGTCTTGTCAAGGAATGAACGAGAGAGTGCAAATATCTTATCTGCAGACTCAGCATCTGAGATACTGATTAGTCGCTCGTTCTTTGGAGCAATTTCAAAGTTGCGAACAAACTTATCTACACGTGCAGCAACTGATTTGTCACGAAGCGTAAAAACTTTAATCTGTCGGCCATCAGGACCGATAGCAATTTTCTCATCTACGCCAAGGCGTTGTGCAAATTTAACTGGGTCCTGAGCAAATACCTTAGCAAGGTCATCAGTTCCGCCAGGAATATCTAGGGAACGGAAATTCTTGCTTTGAAGTGCAAAGTTTGTAAAGTCTTTTAGTTTTTCTGATGCGTAATCAAACTTTGTGTAGCGCGGAAGAAGTGGAACGCGCTGGATTCCTGCATCACCACGTGAGAGCGCAGAGATTACGTCCTGACCTTCAAAGAATTTGACAGCAGAGTTGGCATCTTTGACACCAAACTTGGTCATATCGTCTAGCAAGTCAGGTGATAGTTCACGATAACGTGCACGAAGTGTTGTATACGCAAGCGCAGAGGCTTCAGGTGTGCCTGTCTTATAAGTATTGAGCAGTTCTCCTGCTTTATCAAAGTACTTTGCAACCTGAGGACGTGTCTCTACTGCAAGAGCAAAGCGCTCGGATGATGCTCCGAACTTAGTCAGGCTATACTTTGATGCAAGTACTGCTTTGTTAGCCTTACCTGCAAGAATAAGTGGGTCAAGACCAAAGGTCACACCAAAGTCAATAGGGCCAGCGATAGTATTAAAGAATGTCTTTGCTGTTCCGTCACCAAGCATAGCCTGTTCGGCCTTGTGAGGGAATATAGAAACTACATCTCTGGCAATATCTCGACCTGGAGATACTTTAGCCTTCTGGTAGCGAGCATATGCCTCAGCAACCTTTTTCTCAGTAGCGTCATCTCCTGATACCCATAGAGCAACGAGACCAGTAATGTTTGGATTATTCTTGTATGAGTCAAACTCGCCAACAAGGTCCTTGCCTGAAGCAAGCGTCTTTGCTAAATATGCAACATTTGGGTCAAGCGTTGATTCAAACTCAGCAAGAGCATCTGGGCTGTAAACACTTTCTGGGTCTGCTGCTGCAGCCCAGTACTTGCGCCAGTCATCTCCTGCATAGTTTGGAGAGATGTCTTGTCCACCAGGAAGGAGTTCTCTAAATCCTTGTGCCCAGAAATGTCCAACATTCTTCCAGGCTTCCCAGTCCATAATCTGCTCATCAGTGAGTGACTCACCTGAAAGTACAGTAGCCTGATATGGCTGCTTAACAAGTTTTGTAGCAGGACGAACTAAATCAGAAAGTACGCCACCTACTGGATTCTTCTCATCGGCTAGTGGAGTCAAAGCATACTGACCAGTCTTTTTAGCAACATTCATAATCACGTTAGACGGATTAACGTTCATTACTGTCTCAAGTACGCCCTTAGTAGAAGAGCCTCCGTACCAAAGTGCAGACTTAACTAAGTTGACTGAACCACGAAGAGTATTAAGAAGAATGCCTTTATCTTCCTGCATATACTTTGGGTGATAAAGTTCAGAGAGAACCTTCTGAGTCTCAGGCTTGTATGACTGAAACTTTGCGTAAGCATCATTTTGTGGCATATCAAGAAGGTTGTTATGAATCTTCTGAAACTGTACCAATGCATTGAGTCGAGCAACATCTTCAGGGCTGGCTTGAGCCTGCACCGCTGCTGCGGCAACGGCTGTTGCGTCCTTTGCTAATTTCTTAATGGTCAATTAAAGACCTCGAGACACTGCAAAATCGTAAATCGCTTGTACGTCTCCAGTAGAATCAAACTCAAGCATCGCTGCAAGCACCTCAGATAGGGGGCGCTCCTGAGGGATATTAAGAGCCTCAGTTCCTGGGCCATCACCAAAGTCCATACCAGCAGTTACAGGCTCCTGAGGGCGCTCTGTAGGCGCTGATAGAGGTGTTACTACAGGAAGGTCAGGCATCGCTGTTGGACCTGCCATAGGAGCAGATGTCTGCTGTGTCATAGTTGCCTGTCCCTGGCCATACGGAAGACCTGGGATGTACTTTGCAGCCTGGGTACCATTGCCAGATTGGCCGTTTCCACCAGTTGCTGAAATGTTTGCAGGGTTATTCTGTGGGGCAGTTGGGCGCATTCCGCCACTGTTTGCATTGCCAGCCATTAGAACTCCTTAGTTATGTTTGAATTGTTCTTTTGCGTAATACGGTGGAGCAGTAAATGCCGATACCGTTGCTGAAATTTCCATCGCTTCATATGCATCGGCTCCTGCGTAAAGTGCGCCTACTGCGTAAGCGCCACCAGAGCCAATACCGTAGATGCCATCTTCATTGCGACTGACACTAAGTTCATCGTCAATGTCGAATAACTCTCCACAGATTGCAATCAGGAAGTTGAATCTTTGTTCATCCTTGGGTGCGTTTAAGTCAACACCATTTGCAGCAAAACACTTACGTAGGCTAGGCATTACCTTGGCCACCATAAAGTGGAATAAATCTTTTTTATCAGCCTTAGTAGGCGCTGGTGGTTCCCAGATATGTTGTGCCACATCGCAAGGTGTAACTTCTCCTGCACCTGCAATGAGAAATCCATTGCGTTCTGCAATCTTGCGTGAGTCAGGGTGTGTGTAGATATATCCTGAAGAATCTACTACACGGCTATCAACTATAATTGAGCATTTGTTATCGTACTGAAGCCCAATTATCGTTGTCATTTTATCCCCTAGTGACTACTCTTGCGTTGCCCTTTCCTGAAGCCGTGAGGCTAGTCAGGATTGATTGAATGTCTGGTGCCTGCGGTGGAAGTTCTGCGCCTCCCTGCGGAGGAATAGCGCCACCTGCTGGAGCGCCTTCGGGAGCAGGGGACGGTTGCTCAACCATTTGATTGGCAGCCCCAGCAGGTGGAACCTGTTGCTGCGGAGCGAAGGAAGCCTCAATGGCATCTTCAAGCGATTGTCCCTTTTGTCTCGCCTTAATAACCGCAGCAATTTTACGAACCACATCTGAGGCATCTTGTCCCTGCATAGCCATTTGTGGGATAGCCTGTGTATAGGCTGTAATTGAACCAAGAAGAGAATCACGCATCTTTTCGATTTCAATCTTCTCAAGTTCTTGTGTGACGTTGACTGTGAATGGTAATTCACGCATAGCCATATCCTTAGAGATAAGACCGCCACCGAGCGCCTGGAGCATAAAAATTAGACCCTGTGCAGGGTTTAACCCAGCAAGCATTCCGTAGCGAACATCTGCAGAGAAGTCGCTCTTAATGTCTTTGGCTGGCTTGTATGTTACTTCATATGGAGAACCAGAATCAACACCACGAATGGTCTTCTCTTCTGGAAAAATATATTGGTCAACTTCAAAACAAAGGCCGATTACATCACGAAGTGCTGATGCAAAGATTGCCTGTGCTGATTTAACCTGGGTGTCAAATGCACCCATAAGAGCCTGTACGCCTTGTCCAGTGACGATAGAGGCATCAACATTTCCTGTACGTGATTCAGGGTAACGTGTACCTACGCGGAGTTCCTGGTTGAGAACTTCCTGCTCAGTGAACGCGCCTGATGGGATGTTGAGTTCGACGCGACGAACACCTGCTGGGTTTGCTGTACGGATAACCGCATCGCCACCAAGTTGGAGTTCCTGTACGTCGTTAGGC
Source organism: Chloridella minuta (assembly GCA_032273045.1). NCBI lineage: Eukaryota > Xanthophyceae > Mischococcales > Pleurochloridaceae > Chloridella > Chloridella minuta. The sequence goes on along the minus strand of JAUKPQ010055766.1, from coordinate 11,337 downwards.
AGAACAATAGGAGCCTGTACAGATTTCTCTGCAGCCTCCATAGCAAGCAACGCAAAGCGGTTACGGAGTAACTGGATACCGAGAACATCGTCGAACTGACCACGAAGTTCGCCATCGACAGATGGCTTACGGGCTACGACTACCATCATCTTGCCCAGCGGATTGCGAGCCTGAGATAGAATCAGGTTCTGCCGAGAAGGGATGTAGACCACTGACTGGTCTTTGTCGTAGTAGCGAATGATTTCAACCTGAGCATTGAGGTCCTGCTTGTAGCCATTTTGGCCAAGAAGCATCGCATCGTATTCAGGAAACTGGGAAACCAGTTCGCCTAGTGTCATTGAGTAGCGCTTTGCAAAAGCCACACAGCGTCCATAGCGGTCAAACTCTGGGTAGGCCCCAATTGGATTTTCTATGCGGATACGTGGCAATCTTGCTTCTTCGTCGAATTCAATAATGAATGGGACGAAACCATATGTGATGTACCAGTCTGCGCCTGAATACATCTGTACTGCTAAATCTGAGTGTGCAAAATAATTTGATGCAATACGTGTGCGCTTGTCAGCGAAGTTACGTGCTCGGTCATTTACCTGGTTCGCTGCTGAGCAGTTAACTGCAGGAAGAGGAGCCATAACCTCAGCAAGGTCACGGGCAACAATGTCAATAAAGTTAGCGACTACGTTAGCATCAACACCGTTTGGGAAGAAGTCAGGGTAGACCTCAGCAATTTTGCCCTTGCGGACAGCAAGCACGTCAAGGTTGCGAGCATCGCGCTCACCATTGCGATAGCGCAAAGAGGTGACTCTCGCTGCTATCTGTTCCATTGATAATGCCATTAGTTTCCTATCCGTAAGTTTGTGACCACTGGTCAGCAAATGCTTCGTCTAAGTTAAGAGAAGCACGACGTTCAATCTGTGAGCGAGTTGCCCATCGGTTTGTTTGGTACTGTCCGACTCTGGATGACTGCTGCATCAACTCTCGCACGCGGATGATTGCGAACCAGAGTGCCATAACGCAGTCGGTAGGGTTCTTGGTGTCAGGCTTCCAGGTGATAAGTTCCTGAACTAGAGTCTTAAGACCTTCGCTGCCTTCGTTAGAAGGTAACTCAATCAGGTTGTTATCTTGGAAGCGGCCATCACGAGTCGAGCCAAAGAGGCTGGACATAGATGCCACACCAAAGGATGTGTCCCACTTGTTCTTACCAGTAAAGTGCGAGTTGAGTTGGCAACCGTGGGCCGCAAGATAATTGCGGAGGTTGTCATCTAGGGCGTAAGCCTTCTGGTGAGCATTGATTTCAATACGCAACTCTTGGGGCTTATACTTTTCAACCCAATCTTCAATCAGGTTCTGAATCTTCTGTGGAGTTGGGTCGGTCATATTGACGCAATCCAAAACATAAATCTTGCCGTCGGACTTGTTGTAGGTAACTGCAACAGCGCCTGTGGCTCCTGCCATAGCAGGGTCAAGGCCGATTACTGTATATGAGCCTTCAACGTGTTTCGGGTGTCCTGGCACGCCTGCCTTGAGGGGGCCACGCTTACGCATTCCGTTAACGCTACCTGCGACGCAAGTTGGGGAGAAGATGGAATCTTCGACCACATCTTCTTGCTGGTAGACCATAGCCCAAACCGACGGTGCGACTTCAGAGCGACGCGTAAAGAGAGAAGGTCCGTCCCACTTGGGAAAAAGTCCATTCTCATCCGCCTCGTCCAATTCATTTTCCTGCTGGTTAGACTTCGGCCAGAGGGTTTGCCAGTTCTCTGGCTTCTCATCAAATGCTAAAACTGCTGGCATAGCGCAGTAGGTAAAGGGGGTCTTACCTCCCGACCACTGGCCACCATCGCGCAACATCTTGTACAAGTCAACAGGTGCCACACGGGTGCCTACGATAATCAGTTTACCGTGGCGACCAAGACGGGTGATAACTTCCTTCTGAAGCCAGTCCATCTGTTTTTCCCACTCGTGGGCGTTGGAGCCCATAACTGCGTCATCGACAATAATCAAGTCAGCACGAGCACCGTAAATCTGAGAACCGATACCCAAGGCTTGAACCGTAGGGTCCTTCTCGCCTGAGTCACGGCCTGTGCCCAGATAAATCATATCTGCCTGCCACTGGGTAGCATCTGCCTTATAGCCACCGTTCGGGCCAAAGGCAACCTGCAACTTGGTATAGGCGGGGTGAGAGAGGCGAGTCTTAATCGCACCAAGGAACTTACGGGCCATACCCTGGGTTTTTGAGACGATAATGACTCGGGTGTTAGGGTTAGTTACAATTCGGTAGACCACGTAGTTGGTCGTAATGACCGTAGACTTAGCGTGCTCAGGTGGGACGTTGATGAGGATACGGTTTGTGGCCGCAGGCTCATATGTCATCGCTGGGTGGAGCCAGCGTGGCTCACGGCCTTCAATAAGGTCAAACCAGTTCAGGTGATGCTCAAAGAGTTTGGTGTCCAGGAACTGCTCAGAGAAGTCAGGGAATTCGATATCTTTAAGTTCCTTCAGGTCAGCCTTGATGCCTTTGCCTTCTAGGCGGGCTTTTTCTGACCGTTCCTTAAACTCAGGGTCTAGGAGCACCCACTGACGGAAAGTGGTGTCGTTACGATTGACGGTGCCCATAGCCCCAGTAATCGTGTTTCCCTGGGCTAGTTGGATGAGAACCCGCTCCTGGGCTTCCTTCTTGGACATATCCTGCTTGCCCGCTTTGCGTCCCATAAGTTGTCCCATCTAAAGTTGAAGAGCAGGTTACTAGCGAACCGAGTTCGGGAGTCGAACCCTTCCTCCACCCTGCGTCCAGGGGGTATGCTTGCCGTAACACCAAATCTAGCCACTTGGGAATCGAACCCCATTTATCACCAGTTAGTCGCTGCTAGTACGGTTGTGTTCACCCCAGGTCAGGTATTCCACTTTCTGCGAGAGGTGTCAGCCCCTGTCCCTGTTGCTCAATAAAGTAACCCTCCCCTTATCGAGCATCGTTGAGAGGCCTGGAGGGTGTTAATTCTTGGCAGTTTGTAAACAGGGATGCCAGCCCGCGGTCAGCCACCGAAGCAACTGAGGATGTTCCTGCGCCCCTCTGCAGGGGCTATATATAACACCAATAACGATATCTGCCTAACGGCATAACTCTGGCAATTATTATATATTATTATATATATTATATATAATTAACGAGCAAGCCGAAGAGCGATGCTCGCTCTATATATTAATATATTACATATATAGATAACCTGTAGTTTTAGTCAAAACCGAACAATCAATCTGAATATATTTTTAATTATTATTAATTAGGGGGCTGAATATATATAAAAGCCCTGGTCAGCAGGGCTTATAACAGAAATTTATAGGGTGAGAGTACATATATGTTATACTCGCACGTTTAAGCACCCTGGGTCAAATGACCCTTTGAGGGTGCTATGTGTGGGTAGACATATGCATACCTGAATGTCTAAGTGTGTACCTGAGGGTTACACTAGGGAAAGACTCCATAATAAACCGATATTCTAGACTAAGTTACCGAACTAAGTTACTCGGTAACGTTACTCGGTAACTTATACGAGTAACTTATGGCAGGCGACTATCTCCCTCGGTAACATCCTCGGGGGCTAAGTTACTCAGAATTCAGCTTGGGTAACTTAGGGGGAAGATAGTTGAATCTTCAACTACTTTCCCATAGTGCGAGAGTGTGACCTATATCACATAGATAACCCCTTGACATTCCTCCCCTTGTGTGTTAGACGGAGATTTACGCTTATCTGATAATGTGACCTAAATCACACGATTTAGACTTGACAAGCGTCTAGGCGGGGGGTAATGTTCTCCTCGTAAGGTCAACTACTACCGAAAGGCTCTACCTATGAAGTCACTCGTACGCGCCGAGGGCAATGCTCGCGCCCTCACCCTATCGGCAACAGTCACCCGCGAGGGCAAGACATTCGACTACATCGCGCCCGCCTACGTAGGCTACACACGCGACGAGGCTCATAAAGATTTCCTCGCAGACTGCGCCCGTCTGGGTTATAAGTTGGTGCGCGAATAACATTACCGCCCCCGCACCGTGTAGACGGCGCAGGCCCGCGACCTAGCGGGGGCACGACCTAAGGGAACCACCCCGAGGGCAGACAGGAGCAAGAAATGAGCAAGAACACAGAGTGCAAGAGTTACACCATCGCAAGCCTACGAAGTGCGGTTAAGTCTTTCAATGAGATTGAGGCCGAGATTCACGCCCTAATTGTTGCAAATGCGAAAGATTTAATTGACGGCAAGAGTATCGACGTGAGCGACCTTGCGGGCTCTTATCGGGCTTACGAGATGATTACAGAGCGATACGAGAAGGCCGAGCAGGCCTACGAGACACATCAAGAGCGCTGCGGGTGCTCAATGCCCGAAGATTTTGAGGCGATTTTCTAAGACGCAACGCCCCCGCCCGATTAGTCGGCACAGGTTCACGACCTACGGGGGCACGAGTGGGGGCAACTACGCCACCACCAATTAGACGGGAGTCAGAAAATGTTAAAGTGTAAAGTAGAAGGATGCGAGTCTACCGAGTTAGTCTATAGCGGTGTGGATGCGTTCGTGTTGGGAGTACCTACCGAGACCTATTGCTATGAGTGTTGTAATCAAGGATGGGCGCATAAGGAATTACTAGAGAGGTCTAAGTAATGACGATTACACGCCATCATTCAGGGGTTGAGATTAGCGATATCGTGGGCGGTTACCTAGTGAGTCGTCTTTATATCGGCTACACCGTGGCCGAGGCGCGGGCAAGATTCAAGGAGGAGACGCGATGACGGCGAAAGACTTCAACCTCATAGCCCTAATCTTAAAAGAATTACGGGAAGATTACGAGGAGGACGGGCGAGCCGTCGAAGTGTTAGAAGATGTCGCGGGAGAATTCTCGGAGAGGTTACTCGCTAGTAACATACGATTCGACTCGGCGCGATTCTTGAAGGCTTGCGGGGTGGCGTAATGCTAGGAGACACAGCCGCATTGTTAGCGATTATCGGGGCGAGTTTGCTCGGGTTGTTATTTTTCTAAGTGACGTAAGTCACAGCCCCGCACCTTGACCAGAGGGCGAAGTGTGCGAGACACTAGCGGGGCACAGAGGCAAGGCAACCACGCCAAGCCCGAACAACAGGAGGAAAGAAATGACAACAGCAACAAAGCCCGAAACCTGCCAGGATAAAATCGGCCAGGAGATGGCAGACAGAGAAGAACAACTACGCCAGATGGTAGAACAGGCAGAGGGGTCGGATTATTACGGCGACGAGGAGGCTATTCACGAGTTGGCCCTCTCTATCACCTTGGAAAGGGTGGCCACTATCTGTCTATCGTGGGGAGGTCCGTCGGATTACATTGAGATAACATACGGCGCGGGCGGTATTCGCAAAATGATTTACCGATTCAGCGACTGGTTCGACACAGCGACGGAAGAAATCGAGGAGGGTTCTCACCTCTGGAACTATGGGGTTATGATGCTCGAAGGAATGGGGGAATAAATGAAACTCACTAAGCGAGGGGAGAGGGTCTTCAAAGTCCTTACAGTAGTCGGAATTCTAGCCCTTATCTTTGGAGTCTATGAGGTGATAGGTCATCTCTGGTGGACTGAGGGCGGGTACTGTTGGGGTTCAATGGTCGAATGTATGGAGGGCGGACTATGAACGCGTCAATATCCTGGGGAGAATTGGCAGAACTAACACACGCTACTCAGGTAGAGCGGTTTAACTTCTGCCTATGCGAGGAGCAGGAACAGTTTCCTTATTCAGATTGTCCGCGGACTGTAATCTGTGGCGATTGCATACGTCTCGCCTCGGGTTGCGGGTGTTTAGATAAGTGATATCCCTGGCACTGGTTGGAGTTCTTAGCCTTACAGTAATTGACGGCGACTCACTCAACACGAACCAGGGAGGGGTTAGGCTGGTGCAAGTCAACACCCCAGAGATGGGGCAGTGCTGGCACGACGAGGCCACCGCGTTATTGAAAAGTTATCTCAAATCTGGGGGAACTTATCGGCTAGAGGCCGACCCATACCTGGATAATCTTGACAAGTACGGCAGAAGGCTGAGATACTTACACAGAGGCGAACTTAATATCAACATTGAAATCGTCAGGCAAGGGGCAGGAGTGCCCTATTTCTACAAAGGTAAGAGGGGCAAGTATTCACGGCAGATTCTTACCGCTATGTACTACGCAAAGGCAAACAAACTAGGACAGTGGGGACACTGTAAGACAGGAGAAAATAAGTGAGTCAAATGCAGGAAGTTATGGACGCAGAACTAGAGCAGGCTATCGTCCTACTTAACGAGGCGAATCGTTTAATGGAATCTCTATTCAGTACCAAGGAGGCAGAGTGAAGCGGTACTACATACAGATAGGCGTTGTCGTTAGCGAGGACTACGACGAGGCAGAATCTTACGAGGAAATCCTAGCCCTAGCCTTGCAGTACAGGGCAGAGGAGCAGGCCAAGCACGGCCACCTAGGCAGGATGTGGTTTGATATCGAGGAGATTAAAGATGAAATTTGAAATCGTCTATGAGATTAAAGGCACGCGCAAAGACATAGCAATAGTGCCTGATAGCGTGGAGTTGCCTGATAATTGGGCACGCTATACGCTATCCCAGCGGGATGAATGGATATATGAAAACCAAACCTCGCACGAGGTAATCTTTGAGGACAACCACTTTGCAGAGGTCGTCGACATTGAATGGGCGGACTAGTGACAGTAACTATCCTGTTGTTATTGGTGGCCAGGTATCAGCACAAGTGGAGATTTTATTATCATAATTGGAGAGACAGATAATGCAGTTAAACCTAGACCTATTGGCTACACAGTGGATGAAGCAAGGTGCTTGTGCCTCATATCCTGACCCTGAACTATGGCATTATGAGTCGAGCGTGTTCAGCGATGAGCGAGAGTTAGCCGAGTGGCGTACCGCCGAGGCCAAGCGTATCTGTCGTGACTGCCCCGTACAAACCGAATGTCTGGCCGAAGGTATGAAGCAAGAGAACCTGCTTATATTTGACACGACAGAGGGCACGGTATGGGGTGGCAAGATGCTAGGCGAACGCCTTAATATCAAGTCAGGCAAGATGACATACAAGTACCGCCGAGAGTTGCAGTTCCTGCGCCAGGTAAATAAGAAGATTGCTATGCTAGACCAATGAAAAAACGAGCAATCGCAGGCATAGGTATAGTAACCGTAGCCCTGGTAGTACCAATACACAAGGCGATAGACGTGGAAGTTGTTGTCCACTCACCTATTGTTAAGCAGAGAACCAAGGCTACCTGGCAGGAAAAGCAGGCCAATAAGGTAATGGCTATGCGCTATGCCAAGGCAGGGTGGGGGTGGGATAGAACCCAGAGGCGATGTGCTTACGCACTCTTTATGGCCGAGTCACGCTTCGACCATCTAGCCCGCAACCTGCAGGGCTCTAGTGCATACGGTATCGGTCAGGTATTAAAGGAGAAATCCTCAGACCCTGCCATCCAGATACTACACGCATACAAATATATCGAACATCGCTATTCCACACCTTGCAGGGCCTGGTCGCACCATAAGCACCGCAATTGGTATTGAAATGTTTGACCTATACAACCTAGATAATCCTACCCTTGCCTGCATATGTGGTTGCCTTATGTTTGAGATTACTGTAATGTGGGATGAGGATACAAGAGAGGTAGGTTGGTATGATTTACGACAGAGATGTAAAGAATGCGGTGCGGAAAGTACTGCACCGACACCGATTGATGAGGGATACAATGGCAACATATGAATACCAATGCACCAGCGACGAGTTCAAGGTAACTATCTCACGAGGTATGACAGAGGCAGAGATTGTGCCTTACTGTGACAAGTGTAATGAACCAATGAAGCGAGTATATACAGCAGCGCCCGTTAAGTTTAACGCGACGGGCTTCTATTCAACAGGGGGATAAGATGTTATTTGATATTGGCTATGTTGCCATAGGATTGGCAGTAGCGCAGCGATTGTTCGCTTCTGGTATGAAGGGTATCAAGTCAGAGTTTGGCGAAATTGAATCAGTAGATATTATCTTTGGTTCTATTATATCTATAATATTAGCGGTCTTCTGGCCAGCAGTGGTAGTTGTCTACGGCATCTATCGCCTAGCGTTGAGGCCAATCGTCGAATCGATTAGAAATGAGGATGAGTAATGAGCACAATCAGTTGGAAAGATATCATCGAGTCACAACTCAGTGAGTTAGATGAGCACGGTACACCAGAAGATATGTACGTAGACCCAGCAGAAAGTACGCCAGATGAGTGAGACTTGGGGTGAGATGTTAGACAAGCACGAGGCTGACCTACCTAATCACCACATCAAGTGCCTGAAGCAACGCGGGTGGGATATGAATTGCACCTGTAAATACATCAACGAGATACTAGAATGGAACACAAATGAAGTGCGCTAAGACTGCATTCCCTAACTCAACACACGCAGATAACTTTATCTCTCGTGCCTGGTCAGGTCACGGCAACTGGAAAGGCAAGACTCTACCTACTAGGGCATACCAGTGCACATACTGTAGCCTATGGCACGTAACCTCTAAGCCTCTTCTGACTCCTGCTGAACTTCGGGAACAGTATCTTCATCAGCAAATGGCTTGAAGCCACCAATTTTATTAATCAGTTTGCGGATAGCACGCTTGTGTCGCATACGCGCAGCATCTTCTGTGCCTAGTTCAAGGTGCTGTGCTATGTCACCAAAGTCTAAGGCTTCAGCGTGACGCAGGAACAATACCTTACGGTCTTCAATAGATAACTTCCAGAAACCCCAGTCAACTTCAATCATCATCGCCATCATATTGCCACCTTCACTAGGTGCACTGGTAGATGATGGACCTGCAAGGTTTAACTTAACTGAAGTCGAATGCTCACCGCGCAACACAGCGGGCAACAGTGCCTCAACCATCGTTGCTTCATAGTAGAAGTTATCACTGGTCTCATAGCCACCACTCTTAGCCTTCCAGTGCTGGCAGTAATCTAATGCTTGGTTGCGTAGGCTACGATAGATAAGGTTCTTAGCATCCTTGTCCCCGATTGCCTCCCAAGTATCTAACTTAACTGGGTGCTCAACGAACCACTGATACAGTGATTGCTTGATGTCATCAATATCTATATCATTAAACTTACGGTGATACTCAGATGCTACCGCATCAACGACATAGTTCCAACGCTCAATGCGTGACCACTCAATCATACTAACTTAAACCCCTGGTCTATGTGGATGAATCCAACTAACTTCATCTTGTTATTCTTATTAGCAAACTCAGTGGTGGAAGGTAGCCACTTCTCATTCCACTCTATCTCACTCTCCAATGATAGCAGAGGGAAAGCCCAGATACCTTGTGGTGTCCAGTTAATATACCAAGGGGATAACCCTAACTTGGCTGATTCGGATAGGAGAAAATCATACTTCATCTTCTCAATCAGCAAGTCAGGGTAATGTGTGCGACGGCACTTGAGTTCTATGAATAGTTTCTCTGACTCAGAGGTGCAATCAAATCCATCGTATGTTTCGGGTGAGTGAATGAGGTCGGGGAACTTATTCTCTTTAAGCCAGTCGAACAGTTCCTGCTCTTTCATTTATCCCACTTTCCTCGCAATACTAACAGTGCAATTATACCATAGTTTGCCAAGTCCTTGAAGGAATCCTCTAGTGGTTCGTGGAATGGCTTATCGCCTGATGAAGTGAGGTTGTTGATGCGTGCCATCTTGTCGTGCATACGTACACGCAACCCATTGATAGGCCCACCTGGTGAGTCAGAGATATTCTTTGGTCCATAGTCACGGTGCTTACTCAGTAGCAAGTCACCGAGTTCTTTCATTGTCTCCCAGACTGCCTGTTCAAAAGAGGAATTGCTAGGGTCACTGACAGGTAGTGGTCCACCACGCTGTATGCCTGCACGTTCAATCCTTGTTCTGCCAGATGGGTTATAATCTGCCATATCTCTTCACGCTCCGCCTTCGTTGTCATCTGTCCTCAGTAACTTCTCTAGTTCAAGGTCTAGCCCTGACATCTCTTGTGATACTACCATATCTTCTACTAACTCACCGACTCCTTCATACTCCATCTCTGCTGCGAACAGCGTGATGTATGTTGACTGAGCAAGATTGCGAATCTTATCTGGTTTGTCTGCATATCCGTGAATGTAGCGAAGCAGTGAACCCATCATCAACTTGAACCCATTGGGCAACAGGTAGTATGGGTCGAACTCTTCACCCTCTGGCATCAAGTGGTCTATGAGTTCAAAGGAATCTTCAAACTCTACCTTACACTCGTGACAGTATCGCTCAGGGATATGCTCGTCGCTCACGCCAACTCTTTCTCAATAGCCTGAATAGTTTGGCAAGGATACTTAAATGATTCAGGCTCCATTTCAAGACCAGTACGTTCGTAATTAAGACTAAAACAGTAACCACAAACTAATGAATCATTCCCATACCATTCAGTTGGCTTATGCAATTCCACTACTGCTCGAATGGCGCTCTCGATGTACCTAGTCGGATGCGTATTTATCTTTGCCAGTAATTCATCGTGCGTCATAGTTGAATCTTATCTAGGAAATAGTCTTTGCCTTCACGCACGTACATCGAATTAACATCTTCTCCATCGGGTAATGTGATGGTAGTAACTGGCAATTCTCTGGCAAGACTATTGGCAAACTCTCGCCCTGGCTGGTCGCCATCAGCGAAGATGAACACTCTCTCAAAGTCTGCGAGCAATCGTGTGTAGTGCTTCTTCCATCCGTTCGCTCCAGGTACACCAACGGCAGCAATGCCAACACACTTAGACAAAGTAATAGCATCAAGTTCTCCCTCACAAACTGCGATGAAATCGCCAGCCTTCTCTACATCTAGTACGTTATACAATCTAGTCTCTGCCCCTGTCAGTCCCATATACTTAGGCTCTACTGCAGGGTTGAGTGAACGGAAGCGTAGGTCAACTACACCTGTCTTAGTAATGTAAGGGATAGCAAGTCGACCAACATATTGTTCGTGCCCTGGTTCAGGCTCCGTAACCACGCCTAATGATACCTGACGTGCTACTGCCTCGGTTATTCCCCGACTTTCTAGGTAGGCTCCCGCCTGATGAATACTTGCCGCGTACTTGTGGGCTGCTCGTCCCAGTAATTCCTTCTGCAATACGCTTTGCTTCACGTATATCTACCCCCTCTTGCTGACATATGAGTTGTAAACTATTTCCTTGCACTCCACAGGCGAAGCAGATGAAGATGTTCTTGTCCAGGTTCGCTGTACCACTCTGGTGTGAGTCACCGTGGAAGGGACACCTAAGATTAATTTGTCCGTGAGTTGAGCGAAGGC
>JAUKPQ010055765.1:0-107345 GCA_032273045.1 Chloridella minuta | reverse complement strand
TGTCGAAGGATCACACCGACATCTACAAGATAGTTAAGATCAAAATTAATCGGCAGTGATTGAAATTGAGGCAAAAAAAATATTTTGAATTCATGATCAAACAAAGATGAAGAGTAGACGAAGGCCCTGGTCTCACCTCCAAGCATGTGAGGCGCTGCACCTGTTAGTAGACGAACTAGTGGTCCAAAAGGCTTTAAACGAGACATTATTTAGTGAGTTGAAGGGATTAGCTTGAAATTGATCACTTTGAGAAAATAGACAGCGTTCACGCCGGTGGGGGGGTTTAAAGCGTGGATGCCTGTGTTTATAATTGCATTTGAGAATGATGATTTTGTGTTTTTTGAGCTTTAAATAAAATAAAGATATGGATACGAGGGTGTTCTTCCCATCAGGGTCTCCACCCTTTGCTCCAGACAATCCAACTGATCAATCGTGGGATTATTACTACACAGCAAAAACTGAGGTTCTACATTTTCAAACTCTTCTATTGCGACCCGTGCAGCATCACCTTCAACAACAGCACCACTTAAAGTAGCAAATCAATCTACAAGAGGGCACAGCACATCCACCAGCCCAAGAGGAATGTTTATGAGTGCTAGCGTTGAGAGAGAAACTTGAAGAGAAAAGTACAGTATGAGTTGTGGTGCTATTAGAGGATTCAAAGATGTACTATTGTATTATTAACAGCATAGAATATAGATTAGAATATCTACGGAAAAGTATCTGCTGATTTAGTGGTGGCAGAAATGAAAGTATTTGGCTGACGAATAAAATTATTTTTCAAGGTAGCTGCTGACCACAAAATTAAAATTCGAAGTTGCAAGTATGAAAAAGGAGAATAGGACACATACTCTTTAATTATGTAAGTATGATAAGTCTACAGCAAGGACCTGAAAACAACGCTCAATAAACAGAAACCTGCAATGAAGGTTTTCTCTGGTCAAAATATTTTGCCTTGCTGGAAAGCAAAGAAAACCTGAAAATAAGAATGAAAACATAACTGCAATCGTTAAGATATATTATCTTATTACGATAGCTTGTGAAAATATTTAAAATTATAATATTTCTACCAGGCATCAACATAGGTAAGGTTTTAACTTCATTTGTTGCGACTCTCCTCGCCGAGTGCTGCTTCTGTTTTCTGCTCGAGCGATTTCAGAGGCGCTGGTTCTTTCTCTGCGTCTCCTTCTTGCTGCATCGCCTTCTGCAGAGTATTGTTACCTGTAGAATGGCACGTTCCCAAGATTTTGGCTGCTAGATCGAGCGAGAGAGCTCCAGGAGCTCTTCTCCAGTCGCTTTTGCCAGAAAATGCTGACCGAGTGCTGCTGCTGCTTTTGTCAAAGCTGGAGCGGTTTCAGAGGCGCTGGTGTTCCTTCTCTGCGTTGTTATCTCTTTAGAGTAGTTGCAAAGTATTAATACTGTCCCTTCCATTCTCCATTCGCTTGCAGGTCTTGATAAACAACTAATAAAATAAAGGCCTTTAAATTACCATGTAAAGGTGGCTTGTAAAGCTCCTTTACAAGGTCAAAAATAAAGGTGTTTGTAAAGGTCCAGATTACCCATAGTGTACCTACTTTTCATCTGATCAAGAATAGCAAGATAACTCATAAAGATGACTTGTTAAGACTTTTTGTCTGCACTGTTCAAACTCATACTCACTCTTAAAATGATTCCAGCACATGAAAGCAAGGTAACTCACCAAAAAAGAAGAGGCAGCGATCACTTCAAAATGCCATGGAGGACAAAAAGCAAGTGCTCCATTCATTCCTCCTTTAACCTTACAATTCTCGACGCTGATACTTATTATAATTCATAATTAATCTTGTTATTCAATAAAAACATCGAGGTAATCCTTAAAAAGCACTTTTCCACCCCCCTCTAACTACCAAACAAGCGTCTCTGTAGCAGTTGTCACTCTCCACACCTTTGCGCTATTAAATTCTACCAGCTGGCTAATCTAACTCCATTTTTCAAGCCTATTCCTTGCATTGTAACTATGTCTAATGGTTTAATTCAAAAGGTTCTCAAAATTCGCTGAAAATATTAAAAATCAGGGCGCCAACAAAGCATCAACCATCAACTTGCAGCTGCTATGGCCGACACCAAGCATTGCCGCCATTAATTTTTGTCCCAAGGTCCAATTCACCTCATATTTTACTCCAGATAAATGGCAACTAATGAATAAAACAGTAAAAATGCCAAGAGATACTCTGCAAGTCCATTGTTACCTTGGCAAGCACCACTTCAAACAAAGGACGGGAAAGTTTAAAAAGCGGCGACACCAATTGCCATCTAAGAATCCGTTTTAGGCTCAGTTTTCTGCATATATGTATTCATTTGACCATGCAGACCAACCTGAGCATCTCACCAACTTTTTTAGCAGCTTAATTTAAGAAACCAAAGGCCATTTATTATCCCAATCACCACCGCTCCATAGCGACGGAAATAACAGCACGTTTCGCCCATCAATACAAACTGGAAACATTCCAAGTTCGTATCATACGTACCTATATCCATACAAGCGAAAACAACCGCTCAATCCCTACAAATAAGCAGAAGCAGCCACTCGCACGGAAGCAATTGGGACGCATGGCCCTTGGCACCATTAACATCAGCTTAAACGACAAGCTTGGCCTTTTTAACGCTCTAGCGTTGTGATCTACTATATATCATACCATTTTGCTGGCTTTCTGAAACGGGACTTTTCAAGCTCTTGAAACGGTCACAATAAGAAGCGATCAAGGATCAAACTTAATCTAGTATCAAAATCACAGCAAAGTCTCGAAGTGTCACACTGTGCACCCAAAGCATACTATTACATGCAAATATGTTCGTGGCGTTGCTTATAGCGCTCCGTTGAAGGAGTCAGCTGACCATTTCGATCACAATGTTGAACCCAACGATTTGCCTCAGAAATATAGATGATAGCTCCTATAAGCCGTCAACAGTTCCGTAACAGTTTAAATCAGTTTAAGTTAAGAATAAGCACCCAATCCTGAAGCCAGCTTTACGCCGTAAAGTTTACGGAACAGCAAGAATTCAAACTCACGGTGACCGTCTGCTGCTTCCATGGTTCCAAAATCACAATAATGTTTATAATAAAGTCCCTTCTAGCCATCCTCTTATACCCTTATAGACTCCACCATCTCTTCAAGCGCCTATTCCGGCCTTCTATGCGGAGCTCTTGTAACCATAAAATGCAGCTAAATTGATTGATCCTGACTGGGTGCATTGAAAGAACTGCAGAAAGCCTAAAAAGATAAATAATACAACTTTAAACACGATTGTAAAAGGTTAAATGTAGTTCTTAATATAAAATCGTTAGAGTTCTGTGGCATCCGATCAGCTTAGTTTTGCAGTTTGATCGAGCGAGCTCTGGCTCATTTTCGGCTCTTCAAGCCATGCAAACTCTAGTATGAACATGCACATGCTTCAGCCTGAAGAATGCTACTAAATTTTGTATCGAAACCTCCAAACGGAATAACAGATCAGTTAATCTTCAAGCGGCACCAATGAGTATTTGTAATCTAAGATAATATCTTTACACATAAGTTTTATTTAATCCTTTTAATTAAATTGAATTTAGTAAATATACAATATACACAATCACGGTTAGCATCACTTCAAAAATATTACACTGCTGCTCTTCAAGTCTGGGCCCACACGGCAATCAAAGATGTTGCCAATCCCGCATTGAAATCACAAGCAGGCTCGTTCGCATTATAATTATTACGCAAGTCAGTATAGGAACTGTCAGGATCAACAGGGTTGACCTTTAGACCTTCAGGACCGCCAACCAGGGCACCAGTCAGCAGCTGTGGGTTGGCGTTGGGACTGCTAAACTGTTCCCACCCGCACGGTTGAGGCATATCAGGGCAAGAAGCGCCAGCATGATGGGCCTGCAGAGGATATACAGCTCCATAACCTACTACAAAGCTCCTTCCAGTAGCACCGCCCAAGGCATAATCAAGCTGGCTACGAGCAAAAGCAAGTTCAGCAGCTCGCTGAGTTGCATCTGGATTGGTCTTTGCATGCATTGCTGCCACCATTCCAGAGGTCGTAGAGTAGCGCAGGTTGCCCCATTTACTCCAAGATGGATACACCATGCCCTTAGGTGTGCGTACCACCGACCAGAAACCATCTGGTTGCAGCCAAGCACGCAAAAATACATTATTCAAAAAACTGCGGTACGTGTCGATGCTGGGCACAGCAACACCTGAATCAGCTAAAGATACCAGCATAGCAGCTGTAGGCGCCCATTTAGAATCCCAGCATGGGTATGCGTCAGGTGAACCTTTATTCCAGTAATTTATAGCAGAATTCAAGTAATTAACATCACCAGTTGCTCTGAATAGCCATGCTGCAGACCATGCCATATCGTCTGCCCAATCGGTACTAGGATAAGCAGAGGTAGGACCTGGATACACATTGCTATATAATCCTTCACTCTCTGTGCCCCATTGCCACATCTCAATTGCTTTATTTTTCAAGGTATCTGCAAAGGCAGAATCAACATCTCTATACACCATTGAAGCAGAAGCAAGAGCAGCAGCAACAGAGCCAAGCAAATCTGCCTGAGTAGTAGTATTCTGATTCCAAACAAATGGAACGCGTGGCAATGTGCCCAGTGGGTATTGACTTGCCCTTCCCCAGTATTGATGATCCACATCAGGCTCAGAAATTTGACCTACATAGGTCCTATAGCCGGTATAGCTGTTTGCCAAATACTCAACGGCAGGCCTTAAAATATCTCTTGAGGAACTTAAAAGTCCATTAGAAGAGTAGGCATCCTTCAAATCAACTAAACCCCATGCTAAGAAAGAAACAGTGCCACCTAGAGGGAAGTTGAGTTTAAGATAGTCGCCAGCATCAAACCAGCCAGGTTGCACTGCGTCTGTGGTCATTGAAGTGGTGAGCCAAGATATAGGATAATTAGGTAAAATATCACCAGAACGTTGAGCTTTATAAAATTTCCAGCTCAGATCTAATGCCTGTGCATAATTATTACGGTTTAAAGGTGGGGGCAGAGGAAGCGGGCGAGGAGATGGCGGCATTGGTGGCGGAGGAGATTCTTCAGGTTTAGGAGACGGAGGAGCAGGCAAGTCATTAGGTGGAGGGGAAAGAACAACAGGAGGTGCAGGTGAGGGAGGAGGGGGAGAAGGAGGCGGGGGAGAAGGTGGAGGAGAAGGGGGAGGTGGCAGTGGAGAAACTCTCACTAGACGCCATAGCATACTTTGAGATGAGGTGTCCATTTTAGCAAGAGTAAGAGTGTTCCTAGGGTATTCACATGACGATTTAGCCACAACAGCAGTTGGTACAAAGCGTCCAAGATAATTAGAACCAGTGCAGCGCTCTGTACGTATAGCAGCGGACAATCGATATACATTTGGCTGGCCAGAAATTCCAACAAATTTCCATCTCAAGCCATTTCCAGAACTGCCCAAATCTGTAGCACTGCTACTGCAGATACTTGGGCGTGCATACCCAAGCTTTTCATAGCAGCAAGATGCACGATTAATAGCAGTCAAAGTTATTTGTTGTGACTTTCCTTGAACATTTTCAACCCGCCACAGCACAGGATTGGTAGAAGCAAAGCTTGCCAAATTCACCTTTGCCGGTGATGTTTTATCATATCTTTTGTAAGATAAAAACTTCCCTTGGCAAGGACCTGCTCCAGCGTAGCTAATGCGATATATTCCATTAGGCAGCGTGTTTGTTGTCTGAAGTAAATGCCGTCCAGAGCTGTTGATTGTGCTGTTGCTATTCGCGAGAGCAACGTCAGTGGCTTCAGTCCTTGCTGACTTCTCAGATGTTGTATCGAATCCAGTCCAGAACTGAATAGCTTCTTTCCTGGACAAGTGATCTTCCAACCTGCTCACTGCCAGATTTGCCGCCCGAGCGTTCAGCTTTGAAAAATTCTGCAAATAATAATATAGTCAAAACTGGGAGTACAACATTTTGTTAAAACACAGTACAGTTTATCAACATCAATCTCCAACATACCTTGGAGAGTCGCTGTGCCAGGGCTACCGCCCTTGAGTGGATCACCGCCCCAGATGAGAGTTCAATTTTGGCAAATTCCGTCGCGGTAACCTGCAGGGAATTAAATGCAGGAACAATGAGTGATGATGTTCGTTGATCTATCATAGCTGTTAAATGCTTTTTAAGAGAAAACGTTGGACATTCAGGTATTTCTCACTCACTTGTGAATTGCAGCTTGCGACTAGCACAAGTGCACAAAGTGCCGTAAATGTGATTTTCTTATATTGCATTGACCACACCAACAATTCAGTACCGCATATGAGGTAAATTAATCAAGCAAAATGCTTCAGATCTAAATATGTTCCAACAATAATTTAAACCTTTAAGAATATATTCTGCATTTATGTTTTATCACACAAGCTCGCTTGATCACTGTTGAAAATACCCTGAACACGAAAAAGAATAGATTATTAAAGATTATCGAACGCAAACACTACCACGCGCTTAATTACAGTTGCTAATCTAGCTGCTGGCAGTCCTTCAAGCTCGACAGGAGCTGAGTTTTTGACAACGATCCCCTTGACTGGTTTGCCTCTTATGCGAAAAAATTTTAAGCTATGCTTTAAGCAATGCGCGTATGCTCCTACAGCGCTTCAGCGTGCAGCTAGACTTGAGCATCCGGCGTTGGCCAGCGCTGGCGGTGGGCGGCGCCAGGCCAAGAGGCAAGATTCGATACTCCACGCGGAAGATTGGCATCAGATAACAGTAGACCCTACTGAGATAGATGAAAAAGTTTTCTGGGCGCGTAAACGGGCTTTGCAGGGAAGAATCGACTTCATCTCAGACAGAATTTCCAACCAGAAACAAGATTAGAAAAGAAGAAAGGGCGCCAACCAAGACAGCAATATTGACCACCTCATGCCTCCGGATACCAAGGTTATAACACTTACCCTTTTTAATCAAATCATTATTGCTTGCGAATTAAACTGAAGATTTCAATGTCACAGTACTATATCTCAAAAATCCGGGCTAAAAGTTTTAAATCAATTGGAGATGAATGGATTGAGATCAAATTTGAAAAGGGTTTAAATGCTATCGTAGGTGCGTTAAACAGTGTGCGTATCTTTATACTCGTTCAGTATATACTAATCCTTACGAAGTCGCGCATTAACCTCTCAATTTTTTAATCTTATGATCTCCTTTTTTTTCATTTAGGAATCAACGGTGCTGGCAAAAGCACGCTGCTGCAAGCAATTTGTTTCGCAGCAGCAGGGCCCCTCAGTGTCTTGGGAGTATTTAAAGTTAACGAATTACGACATCTTGGAAGCAATGAGGTACGTTTTATTGTAGCTGCATGCATTCATATCAAATCTCTGCCAAACCGTCTATCTCAAAGTTTACTTTTTCTTTTGTGCAGTTGTGTGAAGTGGAACTTCATCTACGCCCATGCGCTGTCTCTAAAACAACTAAAAAGAAGTCCAAAAATTCAAATGACAATATCCACGTTC
Organism: Chloridella minuta; assembly: GCA_032273045.1. Classification (NCBI taxonomy): domain Eukaryota; class Xanthophyceae; order Mischococcales; family Pleurochloridaceae; genus Chloridella; species Chloridella minuta. Next base: position 99,855 of record JAUKPQ010055765.1, on the reverse strand, counting down.
ACGCTGTCATCAATGCCGAAGGCAATAGAGTATTTCGTTTGAATAATAGAATCGCCAGCGGCAAAGAAGTAAAAACTAAATTGAGTAGAATTGGTGTGCACCTAGGCACATCCACTTCTCTTATTCTGCAATCTGCGGTAACTGAGCTTGCAGATAGTACAGATCCTTTATCTCTAGGTGCTGTCATCGCAGAGTGTAGTGGATTGCAAGCATGGGCAAAAGAAGCAGCCAACGCCCAAGCAGAATTAGAAGCACAAGCAAAAGACGAGCAGCGTATCCGACAGAAAATAGAAACATTGAAACGTACTTCTACTGCTGCCCGTGCTGAAGCTTCTAAAGGTGAAAAATATGCACAGCTGGAAGCACAGGTGGAGGCCGAGACACAAATTTGTATTGCAAAGCTGACTGGGGTGAGAGCGGCAGCGGAACGGCAGAAAGAATTTATTTCAGACTTGCATACTAGAGCACTAGAGAAAGAAAAGGCTCTTCAGAAGCAATGCAATGAACTTGAAAAACAGAAGGATAATTATTATTCTAAGAATTTCGATGATTCTTCCAACTTCTCTGAAGCCAAAAAGAAGCTTAAGCTAGAGCGTGTCGCTATCGAAGAAGAACTTCAAGTAGTTGCAGTTCAATTAAAGTTTTATCAGGCTGCTGCTACAGCGCTTACTGAAGCACAGGCTCACGAAAATGATGCTAGTCAACACTATGCAGTAGCTTTGCGAGAAATCGAGCTCTTAGAACAAGGGCTCCTTGAAATTGAGATGCAATCATCAAGTTTAAAAGCGGCTGCAAAGGCTCAGCAAGAAGTGAATTATTTAAAAGTGCAGATTTTGGAAGCACAGCATGAAATGGCCGCAGCAGAGGTAGCATTGCAGGAAGCTCAGCACCAACTCAATCAAACCAATGCTGAGATGGAGAATACAAAGGAGAATTTACAACAGTACAAACATTTTATGGAAGGAGAAGAAAGCTCAGCATCTTCTGTCGAGGTGCAGCTGGCAAAACTTGCCGCCTCAAGAGCTGGACTGAAATTTAAGGAACGTTCCTTGGTAGCAAAGCAGCAACTTCCATCTAAAATGCTCCCGAATGGAATCAATCTCCCTTCACTTGGTCAATGTTTTTGTTTCAAGGATCCAGCCAAGGTTGCTTCTCAATACGCTGCTGCTTTAGAAGTGCTGGCAGGGCGTCGTTTGAGCATTGCAGTTGCTCAGTCAACGCAGCAGGCAGCGCATGTGCTTGCTTCTCAGAATGCACGTGGTCTTAGAATATGGGCAGTTGATGCTATATTATCAGTTAATGAGAGAATTCAATATCATAGACAAGTAGCTGCTACCTTTCTTCCTATCGGCTCCGTTATTGTTCCAATGGACCTATTATCTTTTGATAAATCTTATGAAGGGGTTATTTCCAAGGCATTTGGATCTCATGTGATTGTTGAATCTGTTCAAATAGGTCGACAAGTAATGCAGCAGTATAACATTCCTTCTATTGCACTGGATGGGACTGTGACGTCTCGTGGACGTCTCGTGGGTGGTTGGGCAGCACCAGAACAGCAATTGCGAGGCCATATGCATTCTAAAATCAGAACAGATCTTGCAAAAGCCAATTTAGATTTTCTTAGAGATCAGCTTGGTGAACTTGATGCCGCAGTGTTGGCGCTAAAGAAACAGGGAGAGGCAAAAGCAGCCAATGCTGCAGCCGAGGAAGCAGTATTGAAATATAATGAAGCACAAGCAGAGGTTATGTCTTCAGAGAACAGTTTTACAAAAGCTGCACAAAATGTGGAAAGGCTGGAAATGGAGCTCAATTCACGTCAGGCTGTCGCTGCTGCATTGAATAATATACCTCATTCCCACATCGGCTCTACATCGTCAACTGCAGGAGACCAAAAAGCTCTTTTGCGCGCTCGTATTTCTGAGCAAAGAAAGGTAACAGAATCGCTAAAACGACAAAAAGCTGATGCAGCAGCGGAAGTTGCAGCTGCTATTGCTGGTTGTCCTGCTGGTGGTCTACATGATAAAGACGGTGGTAGCACCGAGGTTCAAGCTGCACATGCTGGATTGCAAGAAAGATTGAATGAGTTAGATCATCAGCTCTTATTATTGGATAACCAAATTAGAGAGCAGCAAAAGGAACGTAGAGATGCTTCCCGTGAAGAAGAAGCTCGTTACCAGAGAGACGCAGCAGCGGCTGCTGAGGCTCTTGATGCAGCAGCGATGGAGAAAGCAATGCTAGGTAAACAGCTAGATTTCTTAGAGAATAGTTTGAAAGAAATGGAAATACTAGCAGCTGGAGTTAGGTTATTAGATAATCGCGAGCGCACTACCACTGTTCCCTATAACATCCCCCTAGATTTCTTTAAAGTTCAGTCAATGGTGGAAGACGTCCATGCTGCTGCTGCAAAGCATGCTTCACTGCTAGCTGAGCTGACTGCTTGCAAATCACTTGCCAGCGGATCTTCATCCATGGATGCTGTGGCCAACTACCGTGCTGCTGAAATCGCTGAGCGTGAACTGGCTCTTCTCCTTCCTCATGCAGACACGATGCATCAGATTGCCTTGAACCTTGCAGAAGGCATTGAATTAATGAATCCTCATGCGGAGAAGTTTAATGAATGTGTGTTTGATACAGTGGCGAGATTTTTTAAAGATTTGACTGCACAATTACTACCTGGAATAGAATTACGGGTAACCCGTATCAAACATGGTGATGATAATGACCATGAAAATCAAAGTGGTGCTACAATTCATAGAAACGGTGCTCAATTTTCATATCGAAGACATGGTGCTGACATGAACGACTGGGTTATTGGATTGGAAGCGCTCTCCGGAGGGCAGAGAACATTAATATCACTTGCATATTTGGTAGCTGCAAAGGCTGTGGGGGGTGCAGCACTGTCATTTTCTTCTTCAGTGCTGCTGGCCGATGAAGTTGATGCCGCCCTCGACCAAGCAAATCAAGAACAAGCAGCACGCCTGCTGAGCATGCTTTGTACGAAGAAAGACGAATCCAGCAGTGAGAAACCGCCATTGGCGCAAGTAATTTGTATTAGCCATAGTCCTATCTTCCAGCAACTCTGCGATAAAGTAATTAAACTCACTCGCAACAGTGAAAACGGGACCACAATGCTGGCACCAAACTCACTTTAAATTAAAATCATCATCATCATCATCATCATCATTAGACTCTTACATTTAAGGCAGTCAAATTTTTATAGATACACAAAGAGTAAGAAGACAAATGCAATTAACAGTACATAATACAACTTAAAATAAAAACGAAATAAAGTCAGTCAGTTCTACTTTGGGTTTGGCGGCGACATCGAGGCCGGCTGTGGTGGTGCTACCGACGGTGGGGACATATTATTCTGAGCTGCATGCGTACTCTGAGATCCTGAGCCTTGCTTTGTTGATGTTAGTCCCGTATTTAGTTTGAGTTTTAATGCAGGCATAGGTGCAAAAGCAACTGCTGGCTGAGCTCTAGGTGGGGCGGGACGCATGAAGAATGGCAGTGAAGGTTTGCCTGCTGGTGTGGGTAGCGGTTTGATGTCTGGGAATCTCTTGCCAGGTGCAGCTAAATCTCTTTCATCTGAAAAGAAGGAAGATTAAATAAATGAGGTACAAGTAGATGTCAAGAAAAAATATATCAAGTGATCGTAATTTCCATCATAAAATGAAGTTGCATGACTAGATCTGCAGATACAATGCAGATCACACACACCTGTTGGTGTCCATTTGTAAAATTTTAGCTTCTTCGTTTTCACTGTGTCTCCTGCAGGGTGCCATTCCTTTCTCCATTTTCTAACTCTGCCCTCAAATTCCTTGAAGTCGTCACCTCGCTGCGCACGCTGCCTCGTTGTCATAGCTTATAGGCGATAAATTGATTTACTAATGCGACTTAATCTGCCCAAACAGCCCCTTTTTCGACTCTCACAGCGTGCTTTGGCTGCTTTGTTTTTCACGAAGACTGAAAAGTCAGCCCTCGGGAGCATCACTCTCATTAATAAGATATATATTTATATTAATACTCCACCATTACATATATACAATACTAAATATTAATATCTTAGTGGGTGCACGGCTACAAGTAGCGTATTCCTTTGCTGCATCCCAAAGTCAAAGATTGAGCGACCGCCCGAGTTTGGGATAAAAATCGATTAGAAATCACAATGAGAGCACAGCTATGTCTTGAGGTACTTCTCGTGGTTGCAGTTATAGGAAATGTAGCAGGTATGGTTTTCATTAATTGCATACATGTGCACTCCAATCTTTTTCATTATTCTCAACTAACCAGAAAATAAATCTCCAAATATTTGTGCAGGCCAGTTCCAGTGGAAACAAGTCACCAAGGTTTCAACAGGTGCTCCATCAGGCGTTTCAGTCATTAGTGCTGGTCCTCCTCAAAAAACATTCTCTCGCCCGGCACCACGCACCCTCGACCCAAACTTGCTAGTTGAATTTAAAGATTCTTTCAATTTGATGCAAGATGTATCGGCTACAGGCCCTAATACATTTACAGATGTGTCTTCCCAGTATGTTGCTGCCATTCCTGCTGGCTTTGTAGAGGGCGAGGCTGGAATGGTCTATGACGCCGCTGGCAACGTATACCACTTGCCTTTTATGTTTCACAACCGTACTAATCCTACCTTGCCTATGCCTCGCTTCACCCCTCAACAAGCTGCACAGCAGTGCACTCACCATTATCCCCGCATGGCGTCTGTTATTCAGAGGTATGGCCATATGTATTATCATTGGATTGAAGAAACGCTGCCTCGGGTGGTGATGCTGCAAGACGCTGGGGTACTCACCCCTGATACCAAGCTGCTTACCTGGGGTCAGCCTTATGAAGCAGCATGGTTACAAGCATTGGGTGTGCACCCTGATCAAATTGTCGCCTATGACCCAGAGGTCTTGTACTGCGCAGACCTCCTATTGGTGCCCACCCCTGTACCCCGTATTACGCCTCCTAAAGAATCTTTAATGGCTGTTAGGTCTGCTTTAGGTGTTACAGTCCTTCCAGAATCGAAACGGGACATTATTGTTTATGTTTCTCGCAAGACAGAACCTACTCGACGAGTCTCCAATGAAGACCAGTTGCTGAGGAGCATTCGTGCCTCTTTCCCTGGCACACCCGTGGTTGTTTATGAAGATGCTATGACACCTGCTGCTTCTATTGCCTTATTCCAGCGTGCCAAGGTTGTATTAGGGCCTCATGGAGCTGGTCTCTCCCACATTCTCTTCTCCGCTCCCGGTACTGCGGTAATTGAATTTTTATTCATGGCAGACCCACCCATGATGTTCTGGCACACAGCATCAGCACTAGCACAAGAATACTGGTTATTACCAGTACCTCAATCGTACTATATGCAAAAAGAAATGGAAGTTCCTGAGGGAGAAGTCTTGGATATGTTGACAGCAATTCTGGCAGGACCTGCGCCAGTCAATGCATGTAAAGCTGGGACAGCAGGAAGAGCTGGAGGTCTTTGCTCCGCATGCCCACCGGGTAGCTATGCATTCAACACAAACTCTCGTGCATGCAAGCTTTGTGCTCCTGGTCGCATTGCTGCAGGTACATCAAATTCTTATTGCTCTACCTGCCAGTCAGGCACCGTTTCCAATACAGATGGGACTGCTTGCGAGCCCTGCCCTCAAGGTACTTATAGTGTGCTTGCTGGCTCCAGTGACATGGCAAAGCACTGTCTTACCCCTGATACTCGTCGTAGAAGGTTGCAAGAACAAGCTCTTTCAGTAGACATGCTCTCCAAATTGTCCCCTGTATTTGCCAAACAAATGAACCGCAGGGTGTTGATTCAAGGTGGTGGTGCTACTGCCACTATTACTCAAGCTGAGTTGTGTGCTGCACGAACCAGTACTGGTCTTTCTGCTGGTGGACCCTATCTTTCTTCTATCGCTGGGCCTTATGCTATCGATGGAGTAGCTCTTTGCCCGCCTGCTACTGAAGGTGAAACTAATAACAACACTACTGGTCAGCTGCCTCTTGTTCCTACTCCACCCAACGGGCCTATTGTTGATCTTCCCCCTGGAAATAATACTGTATCTCCTATCATTCCTCCTGGCGATGGAACTCGTGGAAATCCAGAACAGCCAGAGCAACCTCCTCCCGCCCCTGTCGGCCCTAAAACTACTCTTGACGGGTGGATCATTGCATTGATTTCTACAGCTGCTGCCATGGTTGTTTTGCCACTTTTAGTATGTGCAGGTATGTGGTGTGCTGGACGGAGAAGACGCAGTAAAGTTGCTCGCACTCCCACCGTTGGACCTGCTCCATCCCCGCCAACTCGAGCACCAGGCACAGAATCTTCTACAGCTAAACAAAAGAGTACTTCAAATAACAAATCTTCAAATAAATCTCAAAAGAATGGCGTTACTGGAACATCTGGATTTGCTGTATCTAATCCTACATTTGATATTAGAGCATCTTCTTCTAGTGCTGACATCAGCAATGGATCTTCTAAATCATCTAGGCGCTAAAAATATTTTCAGTTACCTTTCTTTTCTTTTATTGCAAGAACAGTAATTTTTACTTTTAACATTGTTCAAGCGAATCCATATATGCTATTAATAGTATACTTCATAATTTAAAAAGAATATATTAAATCAAACTACTCAATAACTGTATCCATTCCAAGAGTCTTGGCCATCCCCTCAAGTGCAGCCACCATTGCTGCAGCATCCACCGCTGGGCCCCATCCTGCACGAGATAGAACAGAAGTAGACTCTGCTAATACATGTTCTACTAATAACGTTGCTATTTCCATAGCAATCTCGGCTACAGCAGAAGAAGATTTCTGACCAGAAATGCCTGGAGCAGCTAATGCCGCAGAAACTGAATCAGCAAACGCCTATTGAAAAATTAAAAGAATATTTTGAAAGATATTAGTAAGATTAATAATGTCACCTCTCCTCAAATTAGATAGATAATAATTATTTACCCCTATAATATCATAACTAACTCACCATAAATGCCGTTGTTACTGTACTACGAACACTGGCCACAGCTGTAGGACCAGCAATCGGTGCCACCGCTGCAGCACTCCTTGAAACTTCTATTGTCAATCTCTTTGCTGAAGGAAATACAGTTACCAGCTCTTCCCACGTTGCACTTCCACCACCTCGTGTACTGGGTAGCTTTGATCCAGTATTTGATGCAGCTTTAGTTTCTATAGTAGCTGCTTTCCGAAGACCTTCACACACTTGCCGAGCTCTTCTCTGTAGAACTGGATCTACAGCAGGCCATACACCTTCTCGTGCCAGTTGCCCTACTGGGATATCTATTATTGTATCTAGCTCATCGCAGTGTACAAGGAATGCAGCAGCACACCGTGTTGTCGTTGCCAGTCCAGCAGGTGCAGCTCGTGGGAGTATAACAGATTTCTTTAATACTTCACTAGCATATGCTATCTCTGCTGTAACCCATTCACACAGTAGACCATGTACAATAGCATCATCAGATTTCTCACTCGTATTGAGGCTAATAATAGATTTCATAGAGGCTACTGTTTCTGCTATTCCAATCGCCAGCGCCTGCCCTAAAGCTGCCGCCAAGTCAACTGAAGCTTCCTCAGCAGCAGCTCCAGAACCAGTTGCAGCTGCACGTTGGTACCTTAAAGGTAGAGATTCTAAATGGTCATGCAACTGTGCTCTTGATGCGTCTAAAATCGTAGCTACAGCACTAGGTACACCAGCTATTTGACACAGCAACACACCTACCCGCTCTAATTCACTTTTATTTTTATCTCTTGCTGTTCCTGCTGCTTTAAATTGGAGAGAAGATATAAGTAGTGATGCAAATTCACTGCATTTACTTTCTAATATCCACGTTCTTTCACCTAGATTCATACTACTACCACTACTAGTCAGCGTGTGCAATCCTAGCCAATAATTAAATGCATCTTCAAATCTATGTTCAGCGAGAGCTGCTTCAAAGGCATCGTGCAGTCTCTCCCAGTGTCTATTGGCTTCCAAGAGCTTGAAAGAATCCTCATGAGGAGCAGCAGATTTGGCATTCTTTAGATGTGCAACCGCAGCAGCAGCAGCAGAGACACCAGAGACACCAGGGGCTGCTGGTTGAATCGTTGCTGCTGTTGTTCTCGCTGTTCTACTTGAAGTGGTGTCTATATCAGCAGCAGAGGCACGTAAAGTCCGAGCCAAATTCTCTGCACTTCTAACACTTGCCCCCACATTGGATAAAGCTGCATCTACACCTAACATATCAGGCACTGCCCTCAAAAATGCAGCAGCGTCAATTGTGGCGGTGGAGGTGCTTCCCAGGTTTCTATCATGAAAGGCAACGCGTGTAGGTACAGTCTCAGCTCTTCTAATAGGCGTTTCATAGGTGTGCTTATCATTTTCTAATTCATCTTGCTCGTTAACTAATGCAGCAGGCAATTCTGATCCACCACGACGACGACGGGAACCAAGTTTGCTGACACTTCGAGTAAAGCGAGCAAGAGCACTGGTAGTTCGACGCAATCTAAACACACAGAAATAGGAATAAACGAGTAAGCATTTTCAATTTGCTTAAATAGTATAATAAAAAGCAGCGCACCGAAAAGGAATTAATAACTTTATATACTTACTCAGGTCCTCCGTCACCAGCCCCAGCAACACCAGCGCTGGTGCCACTCGTAGTTGGCGAGCCCATACTATTACTAGAACCTCCAGGAGAGGTTGCCGATCGGAGAAATTTCCTGGGAAATTAGTAGGGGAGGTAAACTAATTAAGAAAATAGAAAGAACAAAGGGTCAACCCAGCACCAACACCTCCGCTCATGCACCCGCCAAAAAAGGGAATAACCAAAACAGCTTACCTCCGCTCCTGCCCCGTCATATCTTGTTGATGCAAGCTCTAAATACAATGCGTAAAATTATTCAGGCATAGCAAACTGCTTCAGCAGTGTAACAAAAGACACCTATAAACAGTGATCCGTGATCTGAAATAATATATGGAATTTGGTAGTCAACACATTAACGTTGGCTTTAAGCCTCGCAGTTAAGAAGCATACATATGTCCCTAATCGATGCATCAATAAAAAATGCGCATCTATTCACTATTGCTGCACTTTTCCCCTCAAAGTGATACACTTCATCACTGACCCAGGAAAACAGGCTATGTCACCATCCTTGACGATGTCTGTTCAGTTTATTGCTGGGGATATCGATGCTATGACAACAAAGAATTCCTAATTTTAATTTGGATAGTAAGGGCGTGGTGAGCATCGCTGTAAAATGAATAGGCTCGCCCGCTTGGCAGCATTGGCGAGAGTAGCAAGCCAGAACCTCCCGTCAGCAGTCGCTACTGAAGGCCAGGTGCGTTTTCTGGGGATGAAGGATATTATGGGTTGACATTATTGCGTAAACTTGGGTTCGGTTGACCTTGGAGAGGATTTATCTGCGGTTTGCTGAAACCCAGTGATAATTATACCTCTGAAAGCAGCTTGTTTTCGGCGATCTATATAGATTTACAAAGCCTATTGTGAAAGATTACGATTGCAAGTGGAGCGATCCGGGTGACGATCAGCGGGGTTGGTTATTTTATCCTTCAGCCAAGTAAATCTTGCTGACCTATTATTAATCCTTTTTTGCAGGGAGCTTTGTCCACTGCCGCCAAGGCTTGGACCGCAAACTTTTGGTCTACTGCTGCGTCACACGCAGCTGCAGGCACCGTAGATATCGCCGGTGAGCTCGAACATGCTACTGGCCTTGAACGCCAGGAGCTTGAATCCAAGCTCAAGGGCAAAGACCCTTTCCATGAGGCTTGGTTAGATGCTCCTTTTGGAACTGAAACCAGCCCAGTTGAGGTGACATCTGAGTTCGAAGAGAGAATTGTGGGAGTGCCTGACCCAGACGATGATTCCCTGGTAAGCGTTGGGAGCGGTTTTATTATTTTTCTTTTAGAATATCATTATTTGTATTGTTGTCTCAAAAGGGCTAAATTAATCCATTTTACTAATTTTTGCAGGTTTGGTGGGGTGTAATTAAGGAGGGTGAGGCTCCTAAGCAGATTGTTGAGGATGGAGAGTTCTTTGTGCTCAAGAGAATTCCTAGCACCGGTGGCCATCATTAAATATATTCTATTTTATAAATTTACTGGATGGAATGGATGGACTTTATTGGCCGAACTTTCTGAAATTTAAGCATGCCCTAGCAATAGTACTGGATAGCCAAGGGCAGGCTTCTGTTACTCTTTTTTCCTGCTTATTTCTTTTTTCTCTTCTTTTTGTTAGCAATGGCGGCGACCGTCATAAAATGTAATGTAGTAACTCTCAAGAAAGACGTGTAGAATTCAGAGCTGTACTCTTATTCGAGTAGGATAGATACGAAATAGGGTCGAGTTTGGAAAGTATATTCTCTGCATGTGGCTGGTTTGTGTTGAAGGTCTCGCTTTCAAGGCTCTCCCTTTTCTTACTCTCCCTCTTCTTTCTCTGTCAACAATCAGCAAACGAGAATTGTCTTGTAAAAATTGGTTACAGCTAGAAAAATAATGCACAACACAATGCCCAAATTCGGAGTTTTAGGAAGAAATCGAATGGTGCAAAGCTTGAACCAAAAGAAAAGAATCAATAAAGTTTTGCCCTATGATGCCACCATCGACACCACAATGCTTTTTGTAAACCTCAAACTATCATTATTAATAAAAAAGGAAACCCCATTCCCACATAAACACTCTAAAGTAAAGTGTTCTTGATCAAGAGCCTTGTAACTACGTAAGGATCAACGTTGGCAGCAGGGCGGCGATCCTCCAAGTAGCCCTTACCTTCCAACTGAACAGGAAGAGGAATACGGATGGAGGAACCACGATCAGCAACACCAAAGCGGAAAGTATCGATATCGCAAGTCTCGTGCTTGCCAGTGAGACGCAACTCATTACCGGTACCATACTGGCTGATGTGCTCAGGGTGGCACTTGGAGAGACGCTCAATAGCAGCCTCAATGGCCTTCATTCCACCTTCACGACGCATAGACTCAGTGGAGTAGTTGGTGTGGGCACCAGTACCGTTCCAGTCACCCTTGACAGGCTTGGGGGCAAAGGTAGAGACAATACCAAACTCCTCTCCGAGGCGGTGGAGGAGCCAGCGAGCAATCATAACCTGATCACCAGTCTCAAGAGGACCAGTGGGGCCAATCTGGAACTCCCACTGACCAGGCATGACCTCGGCATTGATACCAGAGATAATCAAACCAGCCTTAACGCAGGCATCCATGTGAGCCTCAGCGAGATGGCGGCCATAGACGGACTCAGAACCAACACCGCAGTAGAAGGGGCCTTGGGGGGCAGGGAAACCACCAGCGGGCCAGCCAAAGACGTGCCCGTTCTCACCGAGCATGGTGTACTCCTGCTCGAAGCCGAAAAGGGGAGCCTCAGCCCTAACCTTGTCGTTGATAATAGATTCAAGCATGTTACGGGTGTTGGTAGGGTGAGGGGCACCAGTAGAGTCCATAACTTCGCACATGACCAACACATTGTCTCCGCCACGAATGGGATCGGGGCAGACGTAAACGGGGTTGAGGATGCAATCAGAGTTGCTACCCTCAGCCTGGCCGGTAGAAGAACCATCAAAAGACCAGGCGGGGAAGTCCTTGGGGTTCATGCTGGTGACAGGCTTCTGGAGAACCTTGGTCTTGGAGCGCATCTCGTTGAAAACAGCACCCTTCTCAGGCTTACCCTCGTTGCCATCATACCAAATGTACTCAACCTTCTGGGCCAAGGCATTGACACGCACCACGGAGAAGCGACCCTGAATATCAAAAAATTTAAAGAGAATTGAGCTTGAGAGACCTCAGAAAGGGCTGTGTGAGGGTCTGAGACAAATCGCCCAATGAATGAAAACAAACAAGCATGACTAAATGGGCTAATTACCTGGCGGACAGTGGTAGCCACGGCAGAACGGACGCTCTGGCCGGACACGAAGGCCTGCAACGACAGAAATAACGCACAATACTAGGTCAGAAAATCCAAGAGCTACCCTTGTAGGTGATGATGTTGAAAAAAATCCGCGATGGCTGTCAAGAAGTCCTCCAGCAACTTGAAATAGATTAGATTGTAAATTATGCGGAGCCTGCATGCAGAGCATGGCTCCGGGCAGTGGGATGATGGCGAAAGCACCACATCTCCACCAACACCTCCAAGTCGCACCTTTTGAGTCATTGCAGCAGCCATTGTGACTAAAAACTCGTCTAATAAAGCCAGACGAATATTAAATGCACAATTATGGGGCGACCTCCCAATTACAGCCGCATGCTTCACATGGGTTGGTAGAAAAGCCCACATGACAGCAGCAGCAATCAGGATGAGGCTCCAAACAACTGTGCTTGATAAGAACGAACAGAGCGTGCATTATGTATTCCTATAATTCTAGATTGTTACATCAGTACAGTTCACCTCTTATAAAAGCGAGCGCTGCCATCTGGAGCTAACGCAAAGTAATGTTCATCGACTCCCAGCTCAAGTGACGGCGGCAATTGTTTTGTCGTCTCTTCAATTGCAAGTGGTGATAGTTTCCTTCGAGTAATCCGTAGCTTCCCACCCACTTCAGCAGATCTACCTGTTCTCAGGGATTCTATTTCTAATACTGTCGATGCTCGATACTCTAATTGCAGAGCCCATTTTTCATCTTCTGCAACGTCGCCATGCACAACCGCCACGCAACAAGAATATAAAGTGGCAACACTCATGACGCTTGTATGTAGAAAGGCTGGCCAATCTGAAGGTTCACTTGCTTGACATGATAGAGTCTGTAAAGTAGTGGATAATTGTTTAGAATTTGTATAGAGAAAGAAATAGATACTAGTTAACGAGGGAAATAGGAGCGTTCAAAATTGTTATTTCCCTCTCTTTCTTACCGTCAGGTCGTCAAATATGACACACACAGGAGCTCCAGAAGCTGATGCTTTTGCACACGAGTCCAAAATAGCTGATTGTAATATTCTCAAGTCCATCAGTTGCTCAGGGTGCCCTTTATCTGGCCGCAACGCATCAAGCAGCACTACACGCCCAGCTGCCGCCAATGCTGCTACGTTCAGTCCTAGCTTCCGAAATACAATGCCATAATGCGGCATCGTGTGTTTCGTGGCTACTAAAATCACATTATGACACCCATCAAGGCCTAAAAACAATTTTAAAATGTGGGCAAGCAGGAAAAAGCCATCAGCATCCAAGGAATCTCTCTGAAGTATGAGCCCATGCAAGTCTTCTCGCGATATAGACATGTTTATTATGTTGTTAATTAAAGTCTCAAAAAAGTTTACATAAAAATTGCTGTCTAATTTAAATAAGTTTCATGTTTTGACAATTTAAAAGTTGGAGTCCTGTCAAGCCCGAGTAAATCTTAAAACTCTACTTACGGAATAACTCGCATACATTAAAACTTTTATACAGCCATATTAAATTGATCCACGTCACCTGGTCACCTTTGGTTGCTAGTCAATCTCCGACTTTTGAATTACGATCTGGCATAGAAGTTGTATTTATTTTATTCTTCCAAGCCTTAAACCTTTGTAATGGTTAAAGAAGAATCGGACATGGCTGAATCACACAATAATGGCGCTTCACCTCATAATGCCTCCTCTCCAATGGGCACTCTGACTCGTCCTCGCCCCTCGCCACTTATTCAAACGCCGCCTCCTCCCGGCTCAGACTCAAACTCTGAACTCTCTGCAGAGTACATAGCAGGTGAACGCGCTGCATATGCACGTGCGTTCGCTGCTGCTCTACCTAGCCAACAAGCTCTAGGTCAATTATTTCAAGCTGTTGACACACTCCATGATCGCTTGGAGGCAGATGCTGCCGCAGTACGTTTCTTACAAGATGAGAGCATCCGTACCTCTGCCACTATGGCTTCTGTGTCACATAGGATAGAATCTATTGAAGGAGTTGGTCTCCCAGGTCTTCAGCGTCGTTGTGATGAATTGGCAGCTCAACCGGTGCTTTCGCCTGAAGTTGCCGCAGCTTTACATCACTTGAGGACCACCCTTTCAGAGCTCTCTTTATCGCAACAACGGTGTTTAGAGACGGCAGTGAGCTATGCTGGCCGTAGTGGATTTGTTATACAGCAATTACAGACATTGGTGCAGACTTTATCTCGATATGCTGGTGGATTGTTGAGCAAAGCAGATGTGGCTGCTGTTTTTCTTAGTCACAAAGTTTTAATTGGAGATGTAGCTGAAGTAGTTGGTGGTGGTAGTTCTGGAAATTATATTAAACGCAAAGTACGAGTTGCTGCAGGTGCTGCTTTGTTTGTAGCTCTCGTTGAAGGTGCTTGGCAAGTACAAGAGAGGACAGCACGGCAGTTGCCTCGAATGTTTCGGTCAGCAAATGCTCCTTTAAGAACTGGGCTCAAAGCTGTTAGAACTGTCGTATGGACTGCAGCATTTATACTATCAGCTAATGAAGTGCGTAATGCATGCTCAAGTATAGTTTCACTCAAGTATGCCAACCAGCAGCAGCGTTCTGCCCCTTTCAGAAACAATCTAGAAACTTGCAGCAACGGCAGCAGCACCACCGCCAGTGCACATAGCACTCCACAGCGAGCTCCCTACTCACCCAGTTTAGCTGGAACTTTAGCTGATTTAGAGTCTGGACGAACCCCTCCCAGAAGACCCGCAAGTGCAGGTTCTCCAGCTCCTGCTAAAGAGTTATTGAGAGATAATGATTTATTTGAACAACCTAAAAATAACAATGATTCAGACTGACGATAGCTTTAATATTTGAATTTATTTTCTTGACGACTTGACTTTTCCTGTAATTTTAATATTCAAGGTTAGATATTATCTATTACATGCTGTTGCATATGTCAGACGCATGCTACAGCTTTGGGACAAGAGAGATATTAAAGTTTGCTAAAACATATTTAGTCGAAGAGAGAGAAGCCCATGTCGGCATCCTCTTCCTCCTCAACCTTCTCCTCTTCCTTAGCAGCAGCAGCGCCACCAGCAGCGGCGGCAGCACCACCACCGCCACCAGAAGCAGCGACGGCACCACCAGCGGGCACGGAAGCAAGCTTCTCACGACCAGCAGCAATCACCTCCATGACATCCTTGCCCTCGAGCTCGCCGAGGAGCTTGGACACAGCGGCGGCATCAGATTCAACACCCACTGCATTAATTGAAACACAAATAAAATAGTTAGTTAACTTTTCATATACAACGAGGCCCTGGCTTTCAAATGCATTTCATAATTCACTCTGCTTAATGTTCAAAGTGAGCATCAAGACAGAGAGCTGCTAGTTGCTGGCTGTTAATTACGAGAAACACGCACCAGAGGAGAGAATCTTGCTGATGTCGTCAGCAGAGGGGGTGGCCTTGCCACCGAGATTGGCCAAGAGGTAAGCAGCAATAACCTTCATCTTTCTGTGATTTTAATAGGATGGTACCTGAAAGATATTTAAGCCGTGGGCCCTAACAGGTGATCCGATCCAGAAATAGTGAAGGAAGAGTAGGGGCCCGGAGATGTAGCCTATATAGAGAAAATTCTCAACTCTTGCGGCGAGAGAGGAATCCAGGGACAAGTGAATTGCCCAATTTTCAGTTCGTTTTCGTTTGCCTCTGTCAGTAAACTAATAAGTACTAATTCCTGGCATATTACATTTATACTAAACGGCGGTATCCAAATAAATTTTGAAAGGCTACCTGCGCTCGCTGAAGGATTTATTGCAGTGATTTTAGCAAAGATCTGGAGAACTTGGGAGTTAATTTACCAATTCACTTCTGGTTTTGATTTATTTTCAAGCAGAAGGGGCTATCTGGTGGTTGATAAACATCTACTAAGCAGTTTTAAAGGCCCTTCTTCTGAAAATTCAGCCGAACGTAACCAAGAATGGATGCTGGGGAAAATGAGCAGGTAGGTCGTTGAAAGAATTTTGGAGTGTGTTCTCGTTCTTAGCATGCTAATAAATTCAGTGAAAATCAGACAATTCAAATCCGGGGCGTCTAATTTCTCTCTCTCTCGTTTGCTTTTTAGAATGGAGGCCCTTTTGCCAACCCCGCTGATTTGCTTCTGCCTGAAGTGGGTGAGGCCTCTGAATCCAGCATCCACACCAGCGTGGCATTCTTACAAGATACACTTGCAGGCATGGGTCTGAGTGATGAACTCAATTTAATGTCTTCTGAACCAGCTGATGTCGCAATGACATGCAACGCTCTTTATGCTTTGCTGCTGCAGCACCAAAAAGATGCCCAGTACAAGGAACTCTTGCGCCAAGAAATGTCAAGAGCCCGATCTGAGATCAAACAAATGGATAAAGAGCGCTCTAAACTTGAGGCCATGCTTGATAATAAAGAGCGGGAAATTGGAGCACTGTCCAACAAAGCCCGAGCTGGAGACAATGCTCGTAAAGAAGAAGTATCTAAAGCGAGGCGTGAAGCTGATGATTTACAAAAGCGTCTTCTGGGTAATGAGCGGAAATTGGTGCAAATGCAGCATGAGATTAAACGTAAAGAAAAAGGTTATGAGCGCTTACAAGAACGGTTATCTCACTATCTGGCCGATAAGAAACGGAATGACAGTGCAGCTTTAGATATGGCAGGGAAGCTTGCCACTGGAGTTTCTGCTGCTACAGGTGGTGCTGCAGCTCTCTCTAAATCTGCTGTGCGTTCTGATGAAGGTCTTAAAGCAGTTGTAGCGGCATACGAGGGGAAACAGTCTGAACTGGCTCGTGAAAATAAAGATTTGCGTGCTGCTCTAGCGTCCCTCCAGGGTGAATATAAAGAAGCTCTGAATGCATCGATGGCCAGACGTGAAGCAGATGCTGCAGCTGGCCCTGTTGTTGAAGAATCTTTCTTAAGGCAAGTACCGACTATGAATGCAGATGAACTGCGTGCTGAATTGGCAGCGAAACTCAAAGTATTGCAGCGTAGACTTGGTAATTTGAGCTGGAGAGGCCCTGCTGAGGGTAAAGAATATGGTTCTATTGCCGAACAGCGCCTTGCTTCTGATTTGATCATTGCCCGATCAGTTATTCAAGATCAAGAACAGCTTATTGCTAGCGTATTGGGTGCCTTGCGTTCTGCACAGGTTGCACAGGAAGCTCGATATCAGTCTGAAATTAAAGCCTTGGCACAGAGATACCAGGGCCAGCTTGCTTCTGCAGAGGCTGCATTGGCTCAGGCCGAGGGTGAGGCGGCTCAGGGTGTATTAACAGCTCGTGCTTTGGAGGAGACTCGACAGGCCTATGAAGAGCTCCTTGTACAGCGTGATGATGCATTGCGCCGTGCAGAAGAATGTGAAGATGCCTTGCATTCTGCCGAAGCTGAATATTCTCGTGCTCTTAAAGACGCTACCAACACGGCAGAAAAGAGTGTAGCAGCAGCGCTGGCAGCAGCACGTGCTGAGGTCGAGGGTGAAATGACCCGTATCGCTTCGGAATCTACCGAATTGCAGCTTAGTCTGAAACGTGAGCAAGCTTCTCTCCGTGCTGAGACTGGTGCCTTGAGAGAGCGGCTGGTGGCAGAGAAAGCAGCATCAGCAAAAGCTACTGTTGAGCGTGATGAAGCGATTGCAACACTTGAAACTCAAGTTCAAGAGGCAGAGCGACGTGGCGCAGCACATGTTAAGGTTGAAATGCAGAGTGTACTTGCTGCCAAGGATGCAGAACTGCTTGCTTTGGGTGAGAAGATTAACGATGCCGAGAAAGCTATCCTTTCCGCTGAGCAGAGAACAGAGCGAATTCGAGTTCAATTGGAAGAAGAAGCGGCAGCAAAGGTAGCTGCAGGACGGCAAGAAAGCAGTATGTCTATCCGTGCTGTTGAGGCAGCGCAGGCAACTGCTCTTGCTGCAGCAGAAATGAAATTGGCTGAAGCTATCAGAGAGGCATCTCATGATCGTGACGCTTTATCTAGAGAGCTGGAATCGGTTAGAAGAAAAACAGAAAGAGAAATTGCAGAGTTGAACGAACGATTAACTGCTGCAGCAGCTGCTGCATCTCATCGTGAGGCTGCATTGAAGAAATCCTTGCGTCAAGAACATGAAGAAGAACTTGCTTTATTAAGAAAAGGCATGGGTCAAGACCGAGCTACACTTCTCGCCAAGGCTGAATCTGACTTTATTGAAGAACGAGAGATGCTTTCTGAGCGTGCAGCACAGCTTCAAGCCCAACTTGATGCAGAGAGATGTGCTTTGAAAGGTCGGGAAGATCAACTCAGAAATGAAGCGAGGAAAGTGGCGGAAGCTGCTGATTCAGCTAGAAAGTACGATGAGATGACGAGGCATTATAAAGATCTGATGGGCAGATATGCCCCTGGCATGGGTGCAGGAATCTTTTTGGAAAGAGCAGTAGGACGCCGTGCTGAAGAAATGGCTGGTTTAGGTGCTGGTGGTGTGACAAGGCCTTCAGCTGCTGCTACCAAGGGTCTTCGAGCCAAGTAGTAGACGAAAAAAATTAATGTACAGATAGATAGTTTTCTTAATTTTGAGTGTTACTGATGTCGATAATGGATGCATTTTCCTTTTATTTCCTTACCCTTTTTGCCTTTACATGCCTCTGTTTACTAAAACTAAGTTAGTGTTTTGTACTTTTAACGACTTTTTTAAAACTTTTCGCTTTGTTCTTTTCAAGTGTGTTGCCAGTGAGTGCTTTTCAATGTACCTGATAATTTGCTTATCTGATAATTTTACATGGAGAGGGTAATATACTCTAAAAATCTCTCTGCCAATCTAGCAGACGTAGTATCATATTATATCATAACTAAAAAATAATATCTTTTATCTGAACATCATCGAGACAGGCTAAATCTAATAAAATAAAAATTATTGATTTACTTTCCACGCTTTCCTTCCTTTCTACGGACGTACTCATCCACGTACCTGACACCCTTACCCTTGTATGGTTCAGGCTCACGTTTAGATCTGACATCTGCTGCAAATTGTCCCACAAGTTCCTTGTCAAATCCACTTACAACAACTGTTGTGTTCTTCTCAACCTTGACCTCGAGGCCCTTGGGAACGGGCATCTCAATAGGGTGAGAATATCCAAGATTAAGGGTCAAGTTCTGGCCATTGACGGCAGCCTTGTAACCAACACCAATGAGAGAAAGAGTCTTGGTGAATCCATCGCTGACGCCCACAACCATGCTGTTGAGGAGGGAGCGGGAGAGGCCGTGAAGGCAATTGGCTTGACGAGTTTCGTTAACGCGGAGAACCTTGATGATGTTGCCGTCTTGTTCAATTGTGACAAGTTCGGGGAAAGTGCGATTAAGCTCGCCCTTGGGGCCCTGTTGAATAGAAGAAATAGAAAATAAAATGTAGGTGAGATTTTTATAAATGATGGCATTTATGGCTGTTAAGCTAGCACATTATGCCTTCTAGCCTATTAATTATATGGTATTAATCATCAAGAAGACATCTATATGCTCCGCTGTCACTATAAAGATTTAATTTTGCTTACCTTGACCTTCACAGTGTTGCCATCTAAAGTAACTTGCACCTTATCGGGCACAATCACCGGCAGTTTACCAATGCGGCTCTGCTTTGCAACTACTAAGGCCACAGGGGACCGCTGCTGCTTCTGCACTGCAGGGCGGAAGGCCAAAGCCTGCCCTGTAAAGCTGCTGCTAGCCAAAGACATGCCGTGACTTGCTATCAACAGAACTGTCCCTATCGGCGGCGGGACAGGCTAAATTATTCTTGAATAAATTCTGCTATTGATCACCTCAGATCAATCGCAATGTTGAATTGAGGCGAAACTGAGCCTTTATAATGGTGAAACCTGGGTAAAATGGCTGCTGCATGAAATGAACTTAATTTCCGACATTTCTGTATCAAAACAGGATTATTCTTGATGCTAATGTACTGAGAGAGTGTCTATATTTTATTTATTTCGAATTAAATAATTGCTATGCTGTTCTTTTGTCACGGATTGCGAAGATCACTCGGTGGCATTTTTTAAGTTTTGAACTTTTGTTTAGTAGAAACCTCATTACAAACAACATGGAGTTTCTTGCTGGGTATGGATCTGACTCAGGGTCGGAACCCGACTCCCCTAGAGCACCTGCTGCTGGCTTGGAACCCACTGCCACTGCCCCGCCCGCCCAGACGCTTACCACAGCTCCTATAACAAGCGCTCCGGAACCCTTGGAAAATGGAGTATCTGCCTTGTCGGATCTTCCCGAGCCCGCAGTCCAACGTGCTCCATTATTTTCTGGCCTCCCAATGCCAGCCATTAGAAGAAAACGCATCACCGCCAAATTTAGCTGCCCAATAGATTATGGAGATGCACCAACAGGTGGCGTTGGTGATGAAGATGAAGACCTAGAACCTGCAGCGAAGAGAATGAAACGTACTGGAAATATAGGTGCTTCCTTAGCAGATTTCTTACCTCCACCTAAAAACACCAAAGCATCATCAGATGTTCAAGAAACAGTGCAGGGCGGTGGTGGTGGTGGTGGTGGTGGCAACAATATGTCATATGAAGATGATGATATAGTACCTGGAGCAGAAGATTTAACTGGAATGTATTTGGGGAAAGGAGATGGCGAACCAGCTGATGAAGGAGGTGATCTACTAGAACAGCCATTAGTCGGAGAAGCAACAACAACAGCAAGTGGACCACAACAAGGTTCTCAGCATATTCGAGGTGTCTATGATGGCCAAGAATACATTTATGATACTGCGACTGGACAATATTACTACCCAGATCCATCAGCGACAGCACAAGACCAAGATTATAATGAACCTAGTCAGCTTCCTGGTGGAATAGAATTTAAAGAAATTTCAGGTGCGCAACTACGGTACATGAACCCAGGGCAGCGTGCTGAGTTAAATGCACTACGATCTGCATTAGGTGATGATTATGAATCTAAACTCAAATCCGAGGCTGCTAAAGTGGGGGCCGTTTCAAAATTGGCAAAAAGAAAGCATCAGTTGTCGTCTTTGTATGTGCAAGCGAAAGAACAAGAGTTGGAAGATATGGAGAAGAGAACGAGTGGAGCGAAAACAAAGGCAGATACACAACGTAAATATGGGTGGTGAATTAGAAATTGCTCTGTTGTTATTTAGATATTTTATAGAAATACCGTTGTGAAATATCATTTTTACAGTTTTAGATAGTAGGATGTTCAAATTCATTTACAGTAAATCGCGATCTTTAGAAATCAGCTCGACAAAGAAAGAAAAGGTAAAGAAAAGGAGTAGGTAATATCAAAAGAAAGAAAAAGAGTAAGGTGACAGAAAGGTGTTTTTCCATGGGCCGACAGAAATAAAAAATTAGACCGGCACATAGCAACAAACACACAAAATACAATAAATGTTGATTAATTAAATAAAAAGAAGGCACAATCGAATTTAGTAACAATCAATAACTCGTTTTTACCTTGAAATAAAAGTAAAATAAAAATCTAAAAAGCCATTCCCCCCTCTATGAAGACGAAATGGCACATTTCCCTTTAGGATCACAAGTTTTTAAATTTTTATTCCACACTGCCTCCCACTTGGCCATCCACGTCTTCCCTGACCCCAGTTTATGCTTTTCAAGCACTTCTATCAATGCAACAGCATCTCTTTTAGACTCTTCTATCAATTCTTCATATTCTTCTCTCATCATCGGCCACCCAGATGAGCCAGGTCTTGAATTCACATTTCTTAATTCTGCAGAAGGCAGTTCAGGATCCAAACCTAAAAATTCCTTCATTTTCCTTAATTCTGGTTCAGGATCTTCTGCCAACGCCTCAAATTGCATCACATAAATCTGTTCAGCAGGGAAATGTTCAAGCCATGCTGCCAACGGTTCTGAGTAATTCATTTTTGTTAAAGAACCTCGTAAGCACCGTGCTAAATTCCCTTTACAGCCTCGATCAAACTTCTCTGCCAACATATTCTTCCAGCTCATTGCTCTACCAATACGTTCTCTCATCACAAACACTAATTTCAACCAAGGAAACAGTTCTCTAAATTTAGGCGCCAGCGTGTCACCAAACATTGCATAATCAACAGAGGCATCTAAAGAAGCTAAAGTAAGACCTGAAGCAGCAGCACGTTCAACTTGGAGAGCATCACGGATATAAGAATGCTCAGAATTGCCACCTGCGACCTTGCATGCAGGACCAGCACGTTGACATGCAGTAAAGAAATGTGGTTCTTTAACAAACGGTTTTGCAATTTCTGGGTGGCGGGTGAGATGTTTATACACACTGGTCGTAGCGCATTTCTGCCAACCAACAATGAAAAAGTGAGGGAGATTGAATTTTGTGCCTTTCAGACGAGGGTGCATGTCAGAAATACATTGTAGAGTAGTGCATTGGGCAAGATCTTTGAGAGCGGCAGTTGTTTCAGGGCTGAGGTGTGAGGCAGAAGCGGAAGATGCTAAGCCGAGGCGTTCTAAATCTGCACGGCGAAGTTCTGATATTTCACCGACAGATGCTGTAGTTGTTGTGGCTGATGTATAGTATTGTAATAGAGGTGATGCAGTTGTGCGTCTGCAAGAACAAGAAAAAGGAAAAATGAGTTGTCGGTAATAAACTTGGTTAAAAAGGAAACTCAAGAGCCGCAGTTTTATTTGAGCTTTTCAATAGGTAATGGTCATTATTAAGATCAGATGGACGTACTGTGTAAGGAAGAATACTGCGAGGACTCCTACTGCAACAACTGCAAATGTGGTTGCTCTTCGGCGACTGCAAACAAGATTAAGTGAACGTATGTTGAATAAATGCCATTTTAGAAGGTCTACGATTCCAAGTATAATTTAGTATGTCTATAAATGACTCCTTGTATAAGCCAGAAACGTCATTTCAAGACTGAAAATGTTGTCCCGCTCAAGTAAGCAATGCCAGGCTGAATCATCGAACCCACTTACCCTGGGCCAGCTGTGCTCTTAGCAAGCTTCTTCAAGCTATCATGAGGTGGTGGCCCCATATTAAAGATACGTTAGGCGCCTGATCTAAACTTTCTGTCAACGTTCAAGTTCAGATTATTGATTTAGCAATTTAAAATTCAACCATAACACCTCACTATCCTGTTGTATTGCACAAGTAAATATATTTTATCAATGATTGACTCGGTGTACTCTAGTAAGGGTACTTTTCATTGGATCTGCTGGTAATGCAGTGCTGCTGGGGAAGCCCTCAGCAGGCACAGCACTTTTATTTTTTCTTTGCCTCTCTAATAGAACTCCCTATTGCCGATTTAAGGATACCGCATAACACTATAGTCTCACGTTACTATAGATCACTACTTCAATTCAAATTACATCTCAACAGGGGTCACCCCTGAGCCTACGACAGAATCTGGCGCTTTGAAGAAATAAAAACCGACAATACCAATAAGAAGAAACAAAGGGGGAGATAAAAAGAATTTTAATGTCAAATCTCATATTAAATATACACTCCTCTAATACTATCTATATATATGTATCTATCTACCATCCTAAAGCCACTGATCTAATGCAGGTGCAGGATATTTCAACCAAGGTTGGCCATACCCTTGTGGCGGTGGTGCTATCCCTTCACAAGCTTTCAAAAGAGCATCATATTCATTAAATACTGCCCTCCATGCTGCATCTGCAACTGCTACTTGCTTGGCCTCTTTATCCTCAATACCAGCAACTAATTTCTCAGTATCCAGCTCTTCACACACAGCAAGACCAACAGGAGCATGTCCCAACAGGCGACGTTCACCAATGCTCTTTTCAACAGATGTAGGAGGGGGCATCACCTTGTAGGTGTACATAGCAAAAGGATAGAAATGACCAGCAGGTTTTGCCTTGGTGACCAATGCACGCATAAGCTCAACAGCAGAATGATCAAATTTATCAGGCACAGTAGCTCCAGTTGAAGGATCAGTAGAGCGATCACGACCACCAGATGGGGCAATCCAAAGTAATTTACCACCTTCATTTAATGCACCTTGCATAGCTTTTAATGTGCGTCTGTTTGTGGCTTGTTTTTCTGCCTTGAGTTCAGGGATATCGTCCAAATGCTTCTTGGAGTGGACACAGAAGAGATTACGACCCATGGAGAAGGGTTTACAGAGGGGATCAGTGACAACACGATCTCCTGCAACGTAGATAACATCAGTAGCCAAAGAAGGGAATTCTGCCTCTAAAAGGAGAGCAAATGCAGCAGGATCAGCTTCAGTTTGATGGTTGGCAAGCAACACAACGTTGTCACCATTTGCAAGCTGGCGTTCAATTTCTTTAAAACGTTCAACATTGCCAAGCTGAGACTTTTGGAAGTTCACCAAGCCGCGAATGTAACGTTGTCCGAAATTGTAGTAGTTGTAAGGCTCGAGAAGACGAGTGTGATACGAAGGGAAAGTGTATCCAGCACCAGGGGTGAGTTCAATCAACACACGCTCACATACACTCGCCATGACTTTGGCAACAAGTTCCTCATTTGCGCCAGGGAGACCACTGCTGATTACAGCAGCTTTATAATTTTGATAAAGATCCTCAACAGCAGCCATGAGATTGCCAGGGATCTGCAAAGAGTAGAGGAATGATAACAAGAGAGGTGAGGGATAAGGTTGCGGAGAAGGGCGGTGATGTCAACATGGTGTGAAGTTTGAGAATTTGAACAATAGGTGGCAATTGACGTGTTTAACTGTATCAATGTAATTCCGATAAAGTTTACCTTTCCACCAGCAGCACCAGCCTTGAGAATGGCAAAGAGTGCAGCCTCAGAGTTTACAGCTGCAAAAGGTGAAGATTGAGCAGTGGCAGGAGCTGCAGTAGCCTGAACTGTAGCAGAGAACTTGCGTGCGGCAAGTACTCTCTTCCCTTTTACAACAGGCTTGAATGCACCCGCAGTGTGGCGCTGAGAGGGCCCACGGCCACCCCATGCAGCAACAGAAGCTCCGTTAGATAAGACTTGCTGCATTGCGTCTGGCACTTTCACCAAATTGTAATGAAGTATATTTTGAGCTGGTGTGCTTGCACTTCTGGCAATATGGCGTGTTTAATGAGCGAGAACTTGGCCTTCAATCCAGGTTTTCTTCAAAACTTTGAATGCACGACCATAATATTTTTCTCTCTTGTCAGGTTCTCGGAACGCCGCACACTCATTTTATATATATACTAGAATTCAAAATAACATACATTGCCGGCCAAACCCCGCGGTTAATGGCCCGTTGTCAGGGATTGGTCGAATAAGTGTGAAGTTGATTTATAGCCATCAAGAACACCCCTTGATATCACAAAACTGTTTTAATATATCGCTGAAAAATGCGAAAGCATTTCTGCGTGCTTAGCGTACTGAGACAGGTCTTGTTAGTCGCAGAAATCTCTTGATCAGGCAATCAGGTGAGCCCGGTTATTCCCATGCATCTAGACCTGCCACAGGCTGGTGTTGCTGCATGCAACGCGGGGAAAGAAGTTCCGCAGTGTTTGCATATGTACTTTTGCATGGTTTGTTAGTAAAGTTTAAAATTCTGAAAACTGGGCGATCCCCGATCAAGTGAAGGTTTGCACGCTTACTTGTAACGTTTCTTCCTTTAACATGCAGGCAATAACACCAGTGAACTGCCGCTGGCAATGCTATATATTGAAAAGATAAGATGGCTATGAACAATCATGCCTCCATGAGGCAAGCGCTCGAAAATGAAGACATTCTGACCAACATTTTCGAGTGCTTGGAGTTTCCAACTGATGTCTGCCGTTTAGCGTTTGTATCTAGATCATGGAGGGCAGCAAGCGACCGCGATGTATTTTGGAAGTCTGTGAATGTGCAGAATAGAGATGTCTCACCAGACGTCCTTTGCTCCATCCTTCGCCGCCACCCCCAAGTCAGCACCTTGAATGCCCGTGGAGTTGAGCTGTACAGCGATCATTTAGCTGAGGTGTTACCTCTTTTAACCAACCTAGCACACCTGGAGCTTGAAAAGACTTTCTTTTCGGTAGAAGATATCAACTTACTTTCTCAAAATTTAAAGCATCTCAAGCATCTCTCTCTTGCTGGCGGCATTTATAGTAACGCAGATGCTCCCGGAGCAGGGGCAGGAGCACACCACCACCATCATCATCACCAACTCCAGCTCATCAACCATCTTCAACAACAACAGCAGCAACAGCAGCAACAACAAGGAAATGCAAATCCAATAGTGGTAGAGCAACCCTCAGACTCAGACGACGACGAAGATGATGAAGAAGAAGAAGCGGTAAACCCAAACCCAATTATAAATCAATTGAATGGGCCAATTAATGTAGGTGATGCCCTCCTATGGGCCAGTCGTAGTATACCAGCTCGTTTCAGCCATCCTACTTTAAGGTCTCTCGTTATAGAAAAAAGCACCACGCCGTGTATAATAATTGCATGCCCCAATCTGATGAGACTGCGACTCGACCAGTTTATCGGAGTAAAGATATGTTTGAGAGGGTGTACTGCATTGGAAGAAGTACATCTTCGTGGAGGTACACGTACTGCAGAGGTTTTCGCCCGTTGTCTCCTTGGTATTGCTGGTGGCGTTGACGGTGGTGTCAATCATTATATCCGATCTCGTAATGATAATCTTGGATTGCCTCTGCAAATGCTACATACCCTGGTGTTGGAGTCAAATCAGTGCATTACAGACTCTGTATTGGAAGGCTGTGCAACTAGATTTAGGCATTTAACTCGATTAGAGCTTCATGGCTGTGCAAGCGTCAGCGGAGCTGGTCTTGGTGGTGGAGAGCCTAATGCTGCCGCTGCACATGCTTGGGAATCTTTAACAGAACTGCATATTAGCAATTGTGACTCACTCACTGGAACACAGCTTTCTACTGCTGCCAATTGCATGTTTAGCCTTCGTAAATTGTCTATTGAAGGCTGCACTGCTCTTACAGCTATAAATATCGATTCTCGTTCACTGAGATCTCTAGAGATACGGGCACCTGATCACTTGTCTAGCCTGGAATTGAATACATCCAATCTAGAAACATTTGATTTGTATTATGATAATAATACTGGCAGAGCATCTGCACTTGTCTTGCGTCGGTTGTCTATAAACTCAGCCAGTTTGAAAAAATTGTCGTTGGCCGGGTGTCCACTGTTGAATGATATTCAACTTGGCTGTCCTTATTTACAAGAGCTGGAGTTGATTGAATGTGACGCTTTGCTTAATACAGAGATTCAATTGACTGCATTACACAGTCCCATTGCGCTTCCTGAACTAAAGAAAGTTAGTTTCCATGGCTGTCACATGTTGTCATCCATTTATATCAACTCTGCACAAGTACAGGAAGTAAGAATTTCAGCATGCAAAGAATTGAGCAATTTAAGACTGCAATGTGATATGATGAGTACTATGCAGCTCGGTGATTGCAGCTTCCTTGCTACGATTGAAGTTGCAAGTCAAAAAATGATAAAAATGTCGCTGGGCAATTGCCCTAATCTTCAACGTGCCAGGCTGTGTCCTTTACCTATATTAGAAGAACTGGATTTAAGTGGATGCAATCTATTACGCACTATTACTCTAAATTCCCCCAAACTACGCAAAGTTGACGCTTCATTATGTAGTTCTTTTACTGATGAAGCAATTGCAGCGCTTGCCTGTTGTTCCAGAATAGAAGAGCTGCAAATCGGGGCCTGTGCTGCAGTAACTACTGATGGCATCACTGCAATTGGGGTGTTGAAATTGCTTCACACTGTGGATATATCTTATATGCCATTACAAGACCCAAGACCTCTCTTTGAATCTATTCGCAGAGTCACTGCTTTACGACTTACTAATAATTATGCGATGGATCCAGACGCGTTATGCTCTATGGTGCTCGATTTATACAACAAATCTGATATATTACGATTTTTGGATGTCTCATATTGCAATATTGGGCCTGAATTAGCTGCAAAATTGGCTGCCAGGTGCAGATTACCTCTGTCTTTGGCAGTAAAGGGAATTCGTGGTGCTCCCGGTGATGGAAAGCAGCACCAATTATGGCCAGAATTAAATTCAAAAATAGGATCTCCTGTTTTAAATTCTGAAATTCTGAGTCTCTCAATGGATAGTAGTCGCGGTGTAGATGCTTTTTACTTGGGTCTGGTCCCTAAAGACTTGGCAATGGAGCATAATCTTCAAGGTGTGCCAGTTGATGGAGAAATTTGGACCATGGCAGATTCACCATTTTTAAAGACCAATACTCCTTTATTGAATCTGAAACAGCTTAATATAGGTGTTGGAGAGTTTCATAAAGTGGCAATAGCATTGCCTCAGCTTGAATCTCTGCAATTAAATAATTGTAGCAAATTAAGTGAAGTGACTTTGCTCTGCCCAAAACTGACCACTCTATCTCTCGCTGCCTGTCGTAGCATGAGTGCTGAAGGGATATTAACTGCAATTAAAGGGTGTCCTCTGCTTACGAATGTAGATATAAGTCTTTGTCCTGGAACTGTAGATGTACAGGCCCTGTCTGCACGCATTAGGAGACAGCACTCAGTTATACTGGACATTGCAGTGTCTCCGGTAAAGACCCCCAAAAGTTTAAATTAATGAAAAGTAGCCTCCAAGAGAGGCCCAGTTGATGCCGAGGCTGATTGATTTTGATATTGATTAACTTACTTAATTGATTAAATTACTGAGAAAAGTAAACAAATATTGATAGATACTAAGCTGCCTGAATACCAAGTTACAGTTCAAATCTTTTTCCCCTCCCCGCATGTTAGTTCTTTATTTCTCTTTCTCTCTCCCTTTTGATCGAGAACTGAGAAGAGTATTTCTATTGGCCAAAGAAAACCGCGACCTTTACATATGCAAAACATCCGTTGGTTCTTACAAAATAGTATACAATACTTTTATGATAAATTAAAAAATTAAATTAAGCCATGGCTTGTTGTAGTTTCGGCTTTTTTCCGTTGATATATTCTTTTGTACAGAAACATTTATAGACAATGTAAATTTCAATCAAATGCTACACTCTATTTAACCAGGGGTCTATCTCCAGTTGATGTATCGCATGCCTGTTGACGATAGCGCTCTATTTCTTTTAAATAAGAAGATTTGGGTTCAGGTTGCTGCTGCTCTTTGATTTTTTCGGCGCTTATTAGTCGTTTGCCGGGAGCAGGTCCTTCTTTGCCAGGTCTACGGGTAACGCTTGCTATAGGTCGCTTTGACTTCAGAATTAACGGTGGTTTGGTAGAGATCTTAGGAGCCGAAGCTATTGGATTTATTTTTTCTGTCTGTTTTTCTTCTGCTGCTGGCACTGCCAGTGGCAGATCTGCTCCGTCCCTCCTGAGAATCTCCTGATCTTTTTCTAGAGTAGCATGTGGCTTTTCAGCTTGCTTACTACGCTGTTTTTCTTTATATTCGTTTCAATTTACGTCTTTATGATGCGTGGATGCTCTTTCTTCTAGATCAAGTTCCCCTTTAAAGAATTTACCAAAGAATGTGCCGTCTGACGGCAAGGAGTTTGAAGGGATTTCCCCTGGTTCCCAGCGCCCTTCTCCAGGAGCCGTACTCATTGCAACGATTAATCAAACTATTACAAATTGAAATGAACAGGGGTGCTGAGATTTAAAGCATCTTAAAGAAAAAGTTTAAATTTACGTCGCCTGCAGCTTACAGATTGGATATTTGTCCGTTTGTAGACTGTTAACCGGCATATTATTATATCATCGCATCGTAAAAACGTTGATCATAGTATCGCCCAGCGTCAGAGGGTTTCCCTGAGCTAATCGTTTTTTAGTTCTGGTGGGGAAATAAATCAGTAATCAATCAAAGCAACATGGCAAAGCGTTCCACTGCAGGGCTTGTCAAATATGTCAAGTTCTTAATGGAAGCAGGTGTTATGGAACGTCCTGTTTGGTTAGATGCATTAGAAAGGTAGGTTTATTTCCAAATTACAAACACATTAAGTTACAAACATTTGATTTTGTTTACTGTTTAGTTTGCAACGCTTTCTCTTTCCTTTTCACTCCGTCATATACCTTTAGTACTATCCATCAATAACAAATTTGCTTCACTTCCTTTACAGGGTCCCACCACCAGCGCTTCCTAAAGCCGGACGTCGCCCTCAAAATATTCAGTTCCCCGAAGACGAAATAATCCGTGCTTATTATAAACGTAACCCTGGTGCAAGCTTAGAACCCATAGATTTAGGCAGTTATGAACCTAGCACTGCTCGCAGATTTGCAAACAGGCAACTAGAATTAATGGATCAAGGTCTTTCTCGAAAAGACGCTCGCCTGCAAACTGAAACAGAATTTACAGCAGAGGCAGCAGCATCAAATGAAAAGGGTGTGATTGCAACAATACAGGCTGAGGAAGAGATACATTTAGATCAAGCTATGAAGATGTATGTTGAGAGGCATGGGCATAAACCACTGCAGCAGATGGGAGCAGGTGACACTCGTGGCCACATTGCAGCACGAGGTCAAATGTTTAATACAACGAGAGAAGCTATGAAAAAGCTGCCAGCGCCGCCAGTGAAGACAATGACGAGTGATGCACCAGCAGCAGGAACACCAACCGTAGAATAGCTCAGTTATCTTTAGCACCAATTTTCGTGTAAGAAATTTACAGCGCTTGAATTTGAATATTTCCATTAAATAGGCATTGCTGAGGCTTCTTGGCTTTTTATTCTGATGCTTAGCTGTCATTTAGCAATCTAGTGTCTTCTCGTTGGACGTTTTTATTGCTGTTTGTATTAAGTCTGATGCCTCTAATAGAGTTTCTTGGGCTTCTGAAAGGTGAGCAATGAAAGCGGTCGCCAGTTGGTCAGATTCTGGACCAACTTTAGACTGAGGGGCTTTCCGAGTCAATTCAGGGGCTGTATCCTGCCTCTTTGTAGATAGTTGCCATTCTTCTATAGCCAACCGCACTTCTTTAAGCCGTATAAGTAAAGAAGCCTTAGTACTGGCTTGGGGTATGATCTGAGAATCTGGAGCGGAAATGACACCCCCAGATGACCTTGGATCGTTGATATGCGTTCTCATTGTATAGTCGGATTTTATAAACGTCTTAGGCCTTCAGGTATACTCTCAATTAGTTTAAAATATCTTCAGTCGTCCAGTCAACGAAAACGCTTAGAGTGGAAAGTGAGCACTTAGTTGGCATATATCCCAGCAATTCGGCAAGGAAATCAGAAGATATTGTATATAAATTTTCAAAATACCATAGCGCAACACCATGTTGGCAGCGGTGAGCACTGGTGCTCGTCCAAGTTATCTAAATTTGAAGATCACATTTTCACAAAATCGCCAATCCACACGACGAACTGTATCAATTGCAGCAAGCCAGTCCAGCAACCAAAATACTGAAGCCACCACCGCTTCATCAGTCCCTCGTCCTACTGAATGGATCAGCAAAACACTCGAACTCCCAGGCTATCCACGCGGTTGCCACGTTATTCACCGCAAGCTATTACATCATCTCCCTGAAATCTCAGAATTTGAAGTAGGCTTTGCTCAATTCTTCATTCAACACACCAGTGCCTCTCTCACAATCTCAGAAAACGCCTCTCCAGATGTTCCCCTAGACTTGGCAGATGCTTTAGATAAACTCGCCCCTGATGGCGAGCAGTACCGGCATTTAGATGAGGGATTAGATGATATGCCGGCACACATAAAGAGCTGTTTAATGGGACCAGGGTTGTTATTACCTATAGCACAAGGTCGTCTTGCACTTGGTATTTGGCAAGGAATTTATTTGAATGAACATAGAAATTACGGAGGGCCGAGAAAAATTGTCGTGACCATTCAAGGGCAGAAGAGAGCAGATGGTAGAAAATATGGACAGTATCAGTAAATTTTTTGGTTTGAGAGTCTATTTTTCGTTTACATCAATGCAACAACAGCAGTGGATTTGAGGTTTGTAACTATTATAACATAGTGTAAGAATATCCTTTGAAATTAGAGCAGCAGGAGGGCAAAGCATTAAAAATTAAATTATCAACAAAGTGGCAGTATATCTGCATTCACGCTCTACGTGAATATAAATGCATGGGTGCAGGAAAGTTTGTTTAACTATCTACGTATGCATATTCTATCTATTTACTTCACCTATTAATTATTTTCTAGGTTCTCCCACATCTGGGTTTCTTTCACTTTTCAATCCGCCAGTCACATATGGAAAATGTTCACCTGCAGTCCTGGCATGTCTCATCTTTGAGTCCTTAGGATCTCTGCCTTTATCCGGGTTTGGACCTTGAAAGGTATGATGATCAGCTCGTTCTTCTTCAGCAGCAATACGTTCACGAATCTTTTCATAAACTTCATGTTCTGGGGCTGAAGGATCGTTTCGGTGCTGAGCTACTTTTTGAGCCATAGAAGCCAAGCCACCAGAAGCAATGTTTCCTTCTTGACGCTCAAGCTCGCGAGCAGCCTCTTTAACAATTTTATTAGCTAAATCTGTTGGGTTTGGACCAGTAGCTACCGCAGAATCCCCTTGCTGCATGTCGTCTTGGGAGTACTTGGCAGCTGTTTTAGAAGAAATATAATCAGAGCCCACTTGCATTATTTTGCTCGCCAAGTCTTCAGGCATATCTCGGTTGAGATGGACAGCTACGGGATCCATAGTATGTCCAGTGTGGTGGTGACGAGGTAAGCCTTTCACTGGTTTGTGAGAATCGTCAGTCTCGGGGCGTGGTTGAAAGGAATGGCGGTCGTTGACAGACATTGTTGGTTGCATTTGGATGTTTAGAAAGTAATTAACGACTTTGGATTGGCTCAATTGGGCTATATTTATCAAAAGATGATTGGAAATGCTGGGGGTGGATGGCGTGAGTTTCTTAATTGAAAATCTAGGCCAGTGCTTCCCTCTGCAATGCAAAGCACGAAGGTGTCCTGAACCTGCAGTGCTGCGAACCAGACCTTGACTTCTTCAGCTCAAAACGCCTGCAGAGAGCCATTTTGATTGTTATTAAACTTGTTAAAAGGTTAAATGCACTTTGTTTGAATTCTATAGCCCTCCTTTTGCTTAAACAATGACGTCCCAAGGCACTGCTGCTCCCTCGAGCACTACCAGCCCTCCTACAGCTGGAGAACCCATACTCAGCCCCGCTGCTGCAGAGCGTGAAAGGAAGGCCAAGGGCCCGTTTTGGATGGATATCACACGCAAATTACCCTCGGCACCTCCTCGTTTGATGGCTGCTATCGAGGGCTGGGGATATGACAGCATTGGAGATCAACAAGGAAAAGTGTTTATCGTCACTGGTAAGCTTCAGTTAGATTTTATTAAAATTTTATATTATTTAGTCGATATATGTTGGGTGCTACTCTTGAATGAACTACATACAGAGCTCTTAAATTACGCTCTATCCATCATAATCTCAATACCATTTTACTCCATATAATTAATTCCAGGCGGGACGAGCGGCATCGGCGCCGAGGCCAGTCGTGAGTTGGCCAAAAAGGGCGCCCATGTGATCATCGCTGCTCCAGATATCGAACGCAGTGAAGCTTCTTTACAAGAAATGCGTCGTTCTACCCCAGATTTACTTGGTAGATTGGATTATATCCCTTTGGACCTTTCTTCCATTGTTTCTATTCGCAATTTCGCTCATGAATTCCTCTCTCGAAATTTACCCTTGCATGCCCTATTATGCAACGCTGCTTTGCAATTACGCGATGCTGATAAAACGGTTGATGGAATGGAACAGCGTTGGGGTACCAATTATGTCGGTCATTTTTACCTCGCTCACCTTTTACTTGGAAAATTAGGTCAACACACGCCTTCAAGAATCGTATTCCAGTCTTCTATGGAAGAACAAACGGGCTCTATCCCCTGGGATGATCCTCTGGGTATGCATCCTCCACCTGGGGCTGATTGGTATTCATCTTCAAAATTGGCAAATCTCATGGTTGGCTTGGAAATGGCTCGGCGTTTGCAAGGTACTGGCCTTGACGTCTTTGTGGTACATCCTGGCGTTGCTCAGACAGACATATTCCACAAGTACGAACGACACCCTATGGGATCCAAGTACAGACAAGTAATGCAAGCTGTTGGTGGACAGAGTGCCTACCGTGGTGCGTTACCTCTCGTGTATACAGCTGCTGAGCCTGCTTTGCAAGGCAAAGGCGGCCAATTTATTGGACCTAAATATTCTAAGAGTGGTTTGGCAAGTGTGTTGATGCAAGTCTATTCGTTTGCATCGTTGACACCTATTAATCCAGAAGCGCAGTCGTCTCATGCGAGATTTAGGTTGTATGAACAGACTGCAGATGCGTTGGAAGGGTTGTTGCATGCACCTTTGCCTAATCGGTTGAGAGGAGTGCCGTTGGTGGGGGCGATGCCTCAAACACATGCTGGCGCTGGTGTGGGTGTGAAGCATGTGGAAGGGAGAGCGACGGAAGCTGCAGCTAAGATGGCTGAAGAGTAAGGAAAAAGGAAGTTTACCTATGATACTATCGTGATACTAACAGTTGGTTTGCTTGCTTTTTACTTTTGCTTGCTTTTGATATTTTGGAAAGAGCGGCCGGCTAAAATGATGGGCCGTTCTTAGGGCTTTTATTTTCTGGCTCCTTGCACAGATATGCATACATCACTTGTCCTTGTAAAAACTTGCATCTATTATTAAATACAGTACTTATTACAAGTGGTCAAAGAGTCAAAGAAATAGAATGAAGAAAGTTTAGGAAAAAAAGAGTCATAAATTAATTTTATTATTTAATTTCGATAACGATATTTTCTTGTGTTCAAGCAACATGATGAATTTGATTCTCTTTATCAGCCAAAGCAACTGTTGCTGCAGGTACCAACCCCTTTTTAACTCCCAAACTACCACCATGAAGAACCGCAGCAGTATTTTCCAGCTCAAAAACACGTTTCTGTGCAGCTACCAATGCTTCTTTCAAAGCAGCTTTATCTCTTGCAGCACGATTCGCTACCCTATCCAATTCATATTCAAGAGATCTCACATCCTTGAGCTGATCAAACAAACTGGCCATGTTCTCGCCGCCAGCCTGACGAATATCTTCTTTAAGACGGTACTGAAGAGCCTGTAATTTCTCTTCACGACGTCTACTTTTACGTAAATCATTTTCCAAATCTGTGCACCTCTGTTCAAGAGCAGCAAGTTTCGTTCCATCTGGGCCAGCAGCAGCAAGAGCACGTTGATGTAATACATGTGCCTCTGCAGAAGCGCGGTGAAGCTGACCTTCAAGGGATTGAATACGAGAATTCAAGGAAGCAATTTTACGTTCCGAGTCTTCTGCAACCATGGCGGTGTTCCTTTCAGCAGTGGCTTCAGCAGCAGCCACCTGTTGGGCTGCAAGCTCTTGTTGTGCCTGGACTGCAGAGCGTTCGATTTCAAGCTCAGCGCGGAGGGAATCTAAGACCGATGCCAGAGAGACTGCATTTCCTCGCTCTTCAGTCAACGCAGCTTCTGTCGCAGCTGCACTTGCAACTACAGCTTCAAGTTCATTTTGCACTTCAGTCAAACGAGATTCCAAATCAGCACGAACTTCAGCTTCACGTTCACCTGCAGCTGTTAATGCACCTTCTGCAGCAGCAACTCTGCTTTGAAGCTCTGCCACTGTAGCTTGTGCTTGCATTAAAGCTGCAGACTTTTCAGCAATGCCAGCATCAGCGTCAGTCTGGGCAGATCGGAGGTCTTCAACAACAGCTTGCCATCTTGCAGCTTCAGAAAGAGCAGTAGCAAGCTCAGCTTCAGAGTGTTTTCTTTCAGAATACATTGTCTTTAATTCAGTTTCAAGCTCTGAAAGACGACCTTCCAAGGCAGCAGTGGTTTCAGCGCTGGCAGCGACCTGTGCACGGAGACCTTCAGCTTCTGCAGCAACCTCTGCAGCTGCAGCTTTACTCATGTCAAGCTCTGCTCTGACACCAGATAACTCCATCTCAGCTGCTTCAACTCGTTCCTTGGTAGCCTGTAACTCTGCAGAAGTCTCTTCCACATTTTCACGAGCGACCTCGGCAGTGGCAGTGGCTCTGGCAAGTTGCTCTTCAAGAGCCTTACACTGCTGAGCAGCACCTTCAGCTGCAGCCTTAAGCTCCATACCTTCAGACATTGCGTCATTAATTTGAGATTCCAATGAAGAAACATAGGCAGCACGTTCTTCCAGACTGGTTTCGGCAGCGGCAATCTTGTCCGCAGCGTCTTTCAGGACAGCGTCAGCATTAAGCTTATCCTGCCCAGCAGCAGCAGCTATCTCTTCCATTTTAGATTCAAGCAGGGCGACATCAGCTTCTAATGCAGCAATACGAGTCTTGGCAGCTTCATCATTAGCAGTAGCTGATGACTGGGCAGCTTCAAGTTCTGAACGAGCGCCATCCAATTCCTGTTGCAGCTCCTCAATACGGGGCAGCTGGGCTTCAGCTTGCATTAAACGCTCAGCAGTAGCAGCAGCTTCAGCGCGAAGAGTCCCCAATTCAGTTTCAACACTTGCTTTTTCATGAGAGACCATTGCCTTGGCATCTTCAACATCGGCCAGCTGCGTTTCCAATTGAATGATCTTTTCAGCTGCTGCTGCAGCTTCCTCAGTCTTTTCACCGAGCTCAGCACGCACAGCATCCAAATCAGCTCTCAAAGCATCGCCCTCACACTCTGCAGCTTCAAGTTGAGCACTCAAATCCTCAGCACGGGCAGATGCTTCTTCACTTGCACGCTGCATTTCCTCCAGCTGGGCAGTTAAATTTTCAGCTTCAGTGCGTTTACTGTCCAACTCAAAAATGGTTCTTTCCAAATCAGTTTGAGCTGCCATTAAAGAATCTTCTAAAGTAGCTAATCTACTCTTTGCTTGATTAAATCCTTGCATCACAGACTCACGTTTCCTTTCTTCTACACCAGCAATGCGACTCACAGTCTTGCCCAATTTATCCAACTGAGCCTTAGCTGAGCGAAGTTCCCGATCGAGAGCAGCCTTTTCCATCTGGGCAGAGTTCTTATCAGCAATAGCAGTACGAAGTTTACCCTCAAGATCTTTAATTTGGTTACGTAATCGCTCAGTATCTTTGGCAGCACGGTCAGCAGCACGCTCGGTGCCCTTGCTACCAGCGCTGGCAGATTTTAGTGCGAGGTTTAAGCGAGCAGTTTCGTCTTTATACTTGCGTCTTAACTCTTTAAGCTCTTCCGCAGCATTGATTGATGCAGCAGCTAACGCAACTTTCTCTTCGAGTTCAGTCTTGGCCGCTTCGAGTGCGGTGGTCACAGCGACAAGCGCTTCCTTTTCTTCACCAACTGCAGCTAAAGCAGTAGCATGGCCCTCTGCTGCAGTGACCATTTCAGCGCGAATTGATTCAATCTGTTCTTGAAGAGCTTGTTTTTCTTTCTCAGCCTCGGCAGCTTCATTTTCAGCCTTATCCTCCAAAAACTGGACATGCTGTGCTGCGGCATCAGCGCATGCTTTGGTCTCCTCCAGTTCAGCGGTGAGAGCTGCTTGAGCCTCCTGCTGAGCAGATAATTCCGTATTAAGACGCTCTAAATCAGCTTCGCGTGCAGCTAAAGCTTCTTCAGTCGCAGTCTTGGCAGCAGCAAGGGTATCCTCTCGCGCCTGGGCAGCAGCGAGAGCTTCAGCGTGTTTGGCTGCAACAAGTTCTACTTCAGCAGCAGCGCGCTGTGCAGCAACTTCCAGCTGTCCACGTAACTCGGCAACCTCTTCACCAGAATTAGCTTGAGCGCGTTCAAGTTCTTCTTGAAGTTTGGCTACTTTACCCTCGGCAGCGTCAGCAGCTGCTTTAGCTTCCTTTGCCTTCAATTCAGCTTCAGTGGCACGCACCTCTGCCTCTGCAGCCTTCTCCATAGTAGCACGGAGTTCATCTTCCTGACGTTTCTGGTAGAGAGGGGCACGTTTACGACTTTCCAAATCAGAAATGTGGGCACTAAGTCGCTCAGTTTCTTCAACCAAGCTGCGAGCACGGGTTTCTACTTCAGCTAAACGTTCTTCTGCAGCATCTTTCGCAACACGAGCTTTATTTGCTTCGTCCAAAACTGATTTTGCCTTTTCTTCTGCTTCAGAAGCAGCAGCTTTGGCCTTTTCGACTTTGCTGTTCAAGCGCTCCTTCTCAGCCTGTGCTTCAGCCAACTCCACCTTGGCCTTCTCAGCAGTTTCAAGTTCTTGACGCAAACGAGCAGCTTCAGCAGTAAATGTTTGAAGTTGCTGCTTCAATTCATCACCATTATCAGTGCCTAAAGTCTGGGCAGCAGCGACAGCAGCTTCAAGCTCAGCGGCAGTTGCAGCAATTGCATCCCTCTCGGCAGCAACCTCTGCCACTTCTTTTTCCAACTGGCGAGCCTTCCATTGCGCTTCTTTCAGCGCAGGACCCATCTTATCACGCTCTTCAGCTACAGACATGAGCTCATCTTCAGCATCTCGAAGTTGCTGCTGTGTGCGCTGTGCTCCCTCGGCCAAAGCGTCCAATTCACGCTGCATCAAATCATTTGCAGTCTCAAGCTCACGAACACGAGCCTGAAGTTCATTGACATCTCCTCCAAGAGCATTAGCAGAAGAACGACGTGCACCACCTTCTGCACCTGCAGGTTCAGAGCAATGAACCTTGCGAGGAGGAGAGACGCCAGCAGACCAAGAAAGTAGAGCGCCACCATCCGAACGACGCTGTGCAACAGCAGCAGCATTCGTATTGCTAGCATTACCACCATCTTCAGCAAGGGCTGCCAAGTTGGGTAGTAAAGGTCTTTTACGTTGACCAGCTCCTGGGCACCAAGTCTCTCTACGACTGTCCCTTTTCTTTTTGCCACCACCAGCACCGTTACCAACAGCAGCATCAGGGGACCCTCCAACGACTGCTCCAGCAGCACCGCCTTCCAGCATCAATCGTGCCATATTGTCTACTTTACGTTGAGCACGTTCACGTTCTTCCTTTTCTGCTGCCAGTGCTGAGCTCATGTTGTTTCTTTCTTGATCCTTGTGGAGCAACTCTGCACGAAGACGATTAATTTCCTCTTCAATATGGGCTGCATTGCCACTTGATTGCAGCGCTTTACGAAGCTCTTCAATTTCTGTTGCTTGCCGTTTCAATACAGCAGCGTCAGACAATACCTCATTCACAGTGGCGTTGTTGACGACACGCTTTGCACGACAAGCAAATCGAAGGGTGCTGTGACTTTCCTCCACGTGCTGTGCAGCAGGGGTAATAGCACAAATAATAGCAGTTTTAGCATTACCACCTAAAGATGGCTGCAAAATACGAGTAAGCTTGGAATCACGGTACGGAATGTGACCCCCAGCAGCAGCAACGCCTTCCGACAATTTATTAATAACTGTGCCTAGAGTAAGCAAACTTTTATTAATAGCAGCACCTTCTTTCGCACGCTGTCCTTCAGCTCCAGTCTTTGCAATACGTTCACTACCAGCTAAATCAACCAGAGTTAGCGCAGAAACACGAATAGCACCAACATCTCCATCAGCAGTACTAGCAGTTGCAGCAGTACTTCGAGATTCAATCACCATACGGAAAATAGTGTGTGAACGGGAACTGTTTTTGTTCATTTTAGTCTCTCCAACGTGACGGTGACTTTCACCCTGTGCAAGGAGTTCTAATACTTGTTCAGGGCCAGATACGATATCTTCACGGAGACCGGCAACATAGATGCCAGATTCTTTGGACTCGTGGACAGGCAGTTTGGAATTCTCAGGGGCTAAAAGATCATTGATATCTTCGTTGTAAAGCTGCAGTAAGGTTTTATAGAAAGAAAGGTTGGGTTAGAAATATTAAACAAGGTAGTTAAAGCCATGGCGGTTGCGGTGGCAATTCTTAAGAAAAGCAATTTTTATTTAAATTTTGAGACATACCTCCATGTATGACACCCTCAATAAGAATTCACGATCCTTTGTAGCTGAGATCAAGTCAAAGATTTCACGCACAGCCAGTGGAATGATACCAGGCTCACTCTCAGTTCCTCTCATGGTGTGAGTCTTACCAGAGGATGTCTGACCGTAGGCAAAGACAGTAGAATTGAAACCCTCAACTACTTGATGGATGAGATCCCTTGTTGTGCGTTGATACACCTTGGCATTGCAGCAAGGTCCGTCAAAAACGTTATCAAGGGCGTAAGGTGCTGCATCGCTCAAAAGAGCAGCTGTCACGGGATCCACTTGAGCTATCTTGTTGTTATCTACCTTCCAAGCTTTGCCTTTTTCCTTCTCTGCGTCATTTAATGGACGCACACGAACGTGCACGCTGCAAAGAGAAAGAAAACGACAGAAACAAATTAATGATTAGGTGGTTGCAGCATGTCCTCTATAATAACTGTAATTTACAAGCTCCCCTGCGCATCTGACGCCCTTAATTAATCCAAAGATTTTACCTGATATTTTCTATGCTTGACATTGTTACGATTTACCACGCAGCTTGGCACAACTGCCAGAGGTCGTTGCGATGCGAATGTCCTTTTTATCAAACCTCAACCGCAACGCACATCGCGGCGCTCCGGCGTATTATCTTTATTATATTTTTGATAAGGCAATGGTGCTGAATTTGAGTCAATTTAGAGACAAACAAGATTTTCATCAACCGTCTGAAAAAAAAATGCGCTACAAGTGCTCCCATCGATTAAAACTCTTTCTATACACTCTGAACGCCCAAATTTTCATTACGATTATTTGATTATATTTATTTCCGAATTGCCCATGAACTCGATAGATTTTTTGGGCACATCGCGTGCCATCACATCCCTCATTCGCTTGCTTCCTGTCCCTGCTCCAAGGCCTGTGCCCTTCCCTTATCGTGGACTCCATTTATCTCAGAGAGTTGAACGTCGCAGAAATACAGCATCGAACGATACTGAGCAGGGAACATCAGGAGAGCAAGTAGATGTAACGACGACCCCCAAAAAACGGCGACGGCGATTAGATGAAGTGTGTTTAGAACAGTATCCAGAATATAGCCGCAATGTTATTCAATCATGGATAGCTCAAGGTAAAGAAAGACATACTCTGATTGTTGCTAATTAAGGCCTTACAGTGTCCAAAGCAAATCAAAGAAAAACTAAGTAATTAATTTTCTCTCTCTCCCCCGCCTGTCCTCTCTCTCTCTTTTAACCCCCTACAGGCAAGGTGCTTGTCAACGACAAGGCAGTTTTAAAAGCAGGTACCCCTGTCCCTTCTACCGCCAACGTCGTCATAACTGCAGAGCAACCTAAATTCGTTTGCAGAGCTGGTCGTAAACTCGAAGCTGCACTCGATCACTTTAAAATCGACCCAACTGGATTTTCTGCCCTCGATTCTGGCTTATCAACTGGTGGCTTCACCGATTGTTTACTTCAAAGAGGGGCAACTCGTGTCGTGGGTGTCGATGTCGGGTATGGGCAAGTAGCTGAAAAGGTTCGAGTAGACCCTCGTGTCACTATAATGGAAAGAACCAATCTAAGACACCTCCGCCTTGTTGACCTCCCCGAAGCCGCTTGTGTTGACATCGTTACTCTGGATTTATCGTTTATTTCCTCTTTGAAAATGCGGGAAACAGTCTGTGATGTGCTCAAATTACATGGTGGGCAGTTGTTGTTGTTAATTAAGCCACAATTTGAGGCTGGAAAGGCTGAAGTGAATACTGGAGGGGTGGTGCGAGACCCTGAAGTAAGGGCTAAAGTAGTGAATAGTGTAATTGAAGGGTGGAAAGAAGTAGGGTTTGAGTGTCTAGGGTGGATGGAATCGCCGATAAAAGGGGCTACATCGGGGAATACCGAGTATTTGGCGCATTTTGTGAGAATGGCGAGGTTGTCAACGTAGTGAGGGGAGAGGGGAGGAAGAAAATAAATAAATAAGCTTAATTTTTGTCTTTTGTTTCGTATTATATTAATTCTTTCTCCCTTTTGCATTAAATGGATCGTTTGATGTACATCTTCATGCTAAAATCTATACATCCAGCTTACAGTAAAATCAGCAAAGCCTCCTTTGAATTTACAGCACAAGGAAACTTTTCAGAGGCGAGCCTTGGAGACATCGAACAAGGCGCCGAGCACCATGGGTGAGGAAGCAAACGAGGCTCTGATCATATCATTCTCTTGGTAGCTTATGAAAATGTTTTATCAACGTAATTAACTCAACATTGTATATATAGAAACGAGTTTAACGTGAACGAGGCCAGCCACACGGGAAATATAAACTCCAGTTTGTAGTGCTCGCTTGTTGAGCTCGAAGCCCAGTCTGACTTATAAAGTGCTTCAGCGCCTTTGGACGCCCATTCGCCTTCTCTATTTAAGCTTATTAAATATCTAAACGAAGTAAAACAGTGAGCGAGGCAATGCGAGTCCAGCAGGAGGGGCCAAGACGGCTTGGCCATTCAAAAAAGTTGAATAGTTTCTCTTCTTCAAAAACCGTGATCCGAGCTCTTGCTCTAGCTATTCTTTGCATCAAGGCAAGTTTGAGATGTTTTATAATTATCAATTGACCATCTAGAGTAGTCTAGAGTGCTCACGTGCCCAAAAAGTAACACTATCAATTGTCTGACCCGAAAAAAAAACGTCAAGCGTCTTGCAGGTAGTGTCAGCTGCTGGTGATAAAATAACAACACTGCTCCCACAAGGATGCCCTATAGCCGCTACGCCTTTAGACACGTCTCCAGTTTGGGACCTATCTGCAGATGGAGAGAGCTCTAGAACTTTGTATATTATGGTAAGCTAAGAAAAACATTATTTTCTGTTCTCGCTGACGCCGACCAAAACTTGATAATAACACTCTTTCCCCCCATTTTTTATTAATTCTTTGCAGCCTGTAGGAAGCTTATCGGAACGATTAGCTGCTATATCATCTGCAGCTACCCTTGCTCGCAATGCTCATACTAATTTTATAGTAGTTTGGCCTGAAGGTGGGGATCCAGATTTTGCTGCTGCATGGAGTGATCTTTATCAATCTCCAAAATTACCTACAGGGCCATTTCCGAATGGTAGATACTCGCCTATAAATCCAGGGTGTACATTACATACAATAAAGAGCTATAAAGATTATCAAGCAATAGAGAAAAACTGGGAAAAGTAAGTTCCTTTTTTTCGTCTTGCACCCACTGGTGAAATTAATTTTATTCTTCCTCGATCTATTTACCTTTCTTACTTCTCTTAATAAAATTATGCCCCTCATCTTCATCTTCTTCTCTTTTCTACAGGGTATCTCATAATAAGCATGAGCAGGCTCTGTGTCTTCTTTCTTCCTCAACCTTTCTTCCGGGATCAAAAGACGCTGCTTGGTTTTATAAATTACTCACACCTTCTCCACAGTACGTTTACGTAATCTATTTAAAATGATATTTATTTTTACTTTACTCTATCTTTAAAATTAAAAAAAAATAATGTATGAATAAACCTGTATATCTTCTTCTCTCTTTTTTCTCTGCAGGGTCATGGCGCTGGTGACGCCGTTTGTAGAAGAACAGCAATGGGCTCGATGGGGTCAATGGATCGGTATTCATGCATGCACAACACAAGAATTTCAAGCTGTAGATAACCCCAAAACAGCCCCAACATCATCAGATTTCCTCACTGTAGCTCGTCAATTCGCTGCAATGCCTCTCGATGGTGAGTCTGTGCCTCGATTTTTCATAGTCAGTGATGACTCACAGCAGGAAGAAAGTATCAGAGAAATGATTTGGAATATGAATTTGACTGGTGCAAAAGGTGCTGCAGTGGTATTTCCAAGTAATTTTAAGTTTGCACAGCCCAATAGTGTAGCTGGATTAAGAGAAATCGCTGCTCAGTTGCATTTATTAAGTGAGACGGTGCTAGTGATAGGAACACCAGGCAGTACAATGAGTACTGCCGCAGCTGCTGCAGGGGAGAGCTATTTGGTATTTGCTGAAAATAATGGTCTTGGTAGTAATGATTTAAATGTGACTCGGGTTGAGTTACCTGATAAAAAAGATGTTCGTGCTGCTCTTTTAGGGGGAAGAGGTCGGGGTGGCCTCGGAGGTGGCGGTGTTGATGTTGTTAAGGAAGCAACGGTGGCCAAGAGCAGGCATATGGCTGGATAGATACATAAATTAGCAGTGATTTACTAATTTAGCTTCGATGACTTTCATTTTCTTCTTTTCTTTTTCTTCTTTTCTTCTTCTTTTTCCCAAATGAATTGCCTTGCATTGTCTTGCATTATTGTTTCAGCGTTTGCATTTCAAGAATAAATAAATAAGATATGTTTGTAGTTTTGTTTATTTTTCCTCATTCTTCCTTTAATAATATCTTTGGGTATCTCCTCAACACCGTCTTACATAACAATTCAAAGAAAATAATAAACAAATGATATCAAAAAAATAGAATTACACAAAATAAAACGCCGGCGACGATCTTCAAGAACAAAGAAAACTTTTCAATAGTTCTAAACACCATATTTCTCTATAATTCACATTGC
This sequence comes from Chloridella minuta, assembly GCA_032273045.1. Taxonomy (NCBI): domain Eukaryota; class Xanthophyceae; order Mischococcales; family Pleurochloridaceae; genus Chloridella; species Chloridella minuta. Next base: position 55,694 of record JAUKPQ010055765.1, on the reverse strand, counting down.
TATCTCTAATGCAATATATCTCCATGAACATCAGCAAACAACTTATTATTCTCAGTAGAATCAACATCCACAGCGACCAATACAGGACCAGTCAAGGTCAACGCCTTTCTTAAAGTAGGAAGAAAATCTTCGGATTTCGTTACATGCAATCCATGCACTCCAAACGCTTTCGCAAATGCGATATAATCCAATTTACCAAGATCTACTGCACAGCGGTGTCCATTATATTTCTTCTCCTGTTGAATACGTACCATATCAAAGCAATTATCGTCCCACACAACATGAACTAAATCTAAATTTTCTCTTTTGGCCGTTTCTAGTTCCTGGGCGCAGAATAAAAATCCACCATCGCCTGAAAAGGACATAGCCTTGATATCATTTTGCTTTGGTTCTCCCTTTTGGTAGTCAAGCGCTGCCGATATAGCCCATGGCAAGCTGACACCAAGCGTTTGTTGCCCGTTTGAAATGACGAGCTGCCGCGGATTGTGTACTTGCAAATATCGAATCAACCAGATATGATGACTGCCCATATCACAAAAGATTCGAATTTTATCATCAAACTCATCTACAACTACCTGTACATCATGCACCAAGTGCATTGGGTAGCAGGGTGAGCTATTATGCCCATCTTTATACGTAGCTCTTACTTCTTCCATTTCCCGAATGGCAGCGCCAGCAAGGGGACTAAAGCTCTTTTCGTCTCCAATGGTGATATGCGGTGTGAGAGACTTGATTGTAGCACCAATAGCGCCAATTAATTCAACAGTAGGGCGGTAGGCGTTGTCAAAATCACTGGGAACTTGGTCAATATGAATTATCTTATGAGTTCCTGCATTTTTATTCCACAGCCCAGCATCATACTCAACGACATCATAGCCAATAGTAATGATAACATCAGCAGCATCTAATAAAGCATCTGATGGCTGGTTTTTAATCAATCCAATACGGCCTACAAATAAGTGAGCAAGGTGTTTTGGAACGACTCCAGTGCCTTGAAAAGTTGTGATAACCGGAAAGGCGTGTAATTCCAACAGCTGCGCCAAAGCCTCTGCTGCTCCTTTGGCTGATGCAAGCATTCCGCAGACAATCACTGGGCACGATGCTTGGTTTATAAGCTGTGCAGCTTGTTCAATCACACTGATATCAGCTGCGCCGATAACTGGAGGTGAGACTGGGCAGAGAATATTCTTAGGGGCGGGAAGAGACATCACATCCATCGGAAGAGAGACAAATACAGCACCTGGACGGCCACTCTCTGCAGTACGGAATGCATTAGCTAGAACCTCACCAATAGCATCTGAAGAATCGATTTCTACAGACATTTTAGTTACTGGTGCCATCATAGACACATTGTCCATAGACTGATGGGTGCGTTTGAGACGATTGCCAAGAGTAACAGCACCGCCTAAAGCGACAATTGGATCGCCCTCAGTAGTGGCTGTGATAAGAGAGGTAGCCAAGTTGGTTACACCTGGTCCACTGGTGACAAGGACGCATCCTGCTTTGCCAGTGCGACGGCCCATGCCAGCGGCCATGTTGGCACCGGCTTGCTCATTCCTGACCAGCACCATTTCGATTTCGGAGCTTCTTTGCCTTAAAGCTTCCAAAACACGGTCGATTTTGGCTCCAGGAAGCACAAATATGCGCTTGATGCCTTGTTGGATAAGGTTTTCTACGAGGACGTCTGCACCGCTCTCCATTGTGTGGCCAGGGTAGTCAGAAGGCGTCGGAGTCTTTTAGCGTTGCAAGCGCAGGTGGTGATCTGAGCTGTAAAGAGTTCTCGATCTAACAAAGAGATGAGCCAGGTGTAGCAGCCAAAAATTGTGCTCCTGCAATTTTGCCTTGGATTGTTAATCATAACAAGAATTGGTACGTCTACTGAATTACGGATCCATGTTCGCCCAAGACGAACTTACCTTTGCAAGCAACTCAATCAAGATAAAAGAACAGACAATTCTTTCTGGCACTGCTAATAGGGCCCCTGGGATCTTTATTCAGTATTACTAAGCAACTCCTTGAGATTCTCAAAATTGTCTGAATGAAGCCACACAATTTCTTGCTTTTCCAGATAATTTGCATTCATACTACAATTCCACGAACGGTCTGGCAGTTTTGTCTCAATTTTTTTGCAATTGGATCGCAAGTGGATCTTGAGTTTAATTCACTGCAAAATTAGAATCATACTGTTCAAACTGATCTCGGAAAATTGAGAGAATCATGCCTCGCTTACCCGCATTGGAGGTACCACAAGAGCTGCATGATGCTCTAGTTCGTCGTCAAAATGAAACCCAGGAATCTCTTGAAGATTTGATCCCAAGACTGCTTGCTTTAGAACTCCTCAGTACTGATTCCCATGAGAATATCAAGAAAGGAGAGTACACAATGTGGCAAGTCAGCACCACAGGTGCTCTCATTCGTGGCATATTTAGCGGTGCATGCACCGTCGCCGACGTCCTCAGTCATGGCTCTTTTGGCCTCGGCACCTTTGAACAGTTGGATGGAGAAATGGTCGTACTCGATGGTAAAGCATATCAGTGCCGTGGAGATGGCTCTGTAAATGAATGTGACCAGTCTGCTGGAGTACCATTCGCTACAGTCACAAATTTTGAACCCGACATCACTCACACCATCACTCAACCGATAGAATCCCTTGCTGCATTGGTCCGTTATATCGATCAAGTGCGACCACATGGCAATCAATTCTATGGAATTAAAATAACGGGGAATTTTAATAAAATACACGTCAGAATGGCATGCAAAGTGGCCAAGGGTGTCGGTTTAGTAGAAGCGACAACAAAACAAGCACAACATGAATATGAAAATCTTCGTGGCACTTTAGTTGGATTTTGGTCTCCAGAATACACTGTTGCGTTTAGTGTACCTGGATTACACGCACACTGGTTGGGAGATGACTTCAAAACTGGTGGCCATGTGCTTGATGTTGTTGCTGAGCCAGGACTGGTTCTTGAAGTGCATGTAGAGAGATATTTTCATTGTGCTCTTCCAGATAGCAAGTCATTTAATGAAGCTGATTTGCCAACGAATATTGGTGAAGCTCTAGGTAAAGCAGAGGGAGCACAGCATTGATACAAATGACTAAAACTCGATCACTTGTATTGCCTTTCCATTGTTTAACCCAAATGTTTTTACAATTTCAAAATCGAAAATGAAGCGTTGACACAACTTTCTTTTATACAATCTTTCTTTAATCAAATCTCTATCCCTTAAATCAATCCTTTAAAAATTTTCCATAATTTCTCCACACGCCATCTCCAGTTGACTACGATTAAACAATACCCATGTCCCTCTCATACGTACCAACCTTTGTGCTACATCACCCTTGTGCCACACCAACCGCTTTAGCTCTTGCAACCAAGGCAGCTGCTCTAGCTCAAGCCAGGGTCGTCCTTGGGGATCAACATACGTGGTTTCTCCATTGAATAACTGTGTGCTCACAAGCTGTTGCAAACAGCACTCGGTCCTGAGGTTAGTATATTGAGTATCCCTCTCAGCAGCGCTGCCATTGACGGCAAGCTTGATAGCAGACAGCGGCTGCAAAAATATGCTTTGTTGTTGTGTGGTAGCTGCTGCGTCACATGCATAGCACAAGTGCATTAGCACTGCACCGAAATATTCATCACTATCACATTTTCTTTTAGCAAGGATGGCTTTTAGCACGGCATTGGCTTCCCTTTCAGACAGCAACACAAGAGTATTATCGCCCGGCAGCAGCAAAAATGAGTCAACAGACCGCAGATATTCATTCAGACCAAAACCAGTATCAGAATTCATAAAAGAACCGTCTTCAAATGCAGTATCAGCTGCTGAAATTAAGAAATTTGTAGTGCAGTATACCTTTTTACTCCAAGGGATGCTTTGTAAACTGGCCGGGTGTAACAACGTTGCTGCCTGCATGAGCGTCCTCACCTGCACAAATGCAGATACATCCTCAATATTTCTGGCTGTGAGCACAGTATTATATTCCCAATCTATTTCTTCACGCGCAGGTAGTCTACGGATCTCTTTTTCCACTTCTTCTTCCTCTTCTTGTTCTCTTTCAAGCTCTCGCTCGACTTCTTCATTCAAGCCACCAAGTGCAGTTACTTCGTAGTTAGCACCGTACAAGGAGCTCCTTTGCTTAATAACCTCGACAATCTCTTGAGCACCCGAGTTTTTTAACTTTTCAGCAGTTGCAAATTGAGATACTACAGCACCAATAGGTTGTTTAGCTCTACTGCCAGCATACATCTCTGCTAGCTCGAGCACTTCATCTACCAACAACTGGTCTTCTGCAACAGTAGCAGAAGTGGAGTCAATATTCTGTGTTTCTGCGTAGTGTAGACCTTGTTTACTCCATTCTAAAATGCCTTTTAATGTGGCATGCACAGTGTTGCTCATCACCCACTGCAATACTTCCCTCGATGTGATTTTCTTACTTTCTTCTTCTGCTGCTGCTGTTGCTATTTCTCCATTAGTATTATGAGTAGATGCAGTGTCATTTCTGCTACTTTGGCTACTCATATACTGTTTCTGGACTTCTTTAATTTGTTCAGTGATGTCTGCTGTTCCTACAAACACCACACCCTGGCCTCGGCCGAGCTGCCTCAATCGCCCGGCTGCTTGCATTAATTTATCCTTTGCAACACCAGGGCCTAGAGTCACCATTCCAGTAGCAGTCTGGCGCAATTGTAAGTCTGCACCACGGCATCTAGCTTCATCATAGAGGGTGAATGCGCTGTGCTCTGAAATGCGTGAGCTTTTCCGAGCCCTACGGCGGCCAGTCAGATCCATAATTGTCCAATTTCTGTCAGCTGAATCGAAATAACACACACCCTGGAACCGTTGCGTCGTGGTAGAATCAGCAATATTATTTTCTCTTTTTGTAGTTTGCAAGTTCTCCCCTACAGAGCGCTGTTTAACGAGCTGTTTTATAAGAAACTCAGCAGCTTCTCTATTATTCACTCCCGCGAGCAAGGCACCACAATCAAGCAAAGCATCCATCCCTTTACCCACTGCCAGCTCCAGTACCGCCTCCCAAGTAGGCTGCCCAGGTTTGAATGGCAGAGTGTAGTACTGTGGTTGCTGCAGAATGATGTCCAACATTTTGCCGTTTGTGGCATTGAGCGCATGTTCCTCCATAACGTGTTGCTGGACTTGGAGAGGGAGCAGGCGATGGTTGTCATTAGTACCTGAGAAACCAACCACAATATTAGTATGTAGATTTGGCTCTTGATGCTTATGTATTTCAGTATCAGTAGCACTAGCGTCATTGAAAGAATCATCACCGCCACCGCAAATACCACCGCCAACCAAGTGCCAAGCAGAAGAAAGCAATCTTTTGAGATATTGCTGCATTTCCACTGGAAACACACAGCTATTCAACCAAAAATCAATTGTAGCCATATTATGACTAAACAACTGATGAATTTCCTCCATTTGTATTCTATTTGATGTATCAATTTTACTCGCAGCATTTAAAGAATCCGGCACATTCCCAGCTCCAGCCACAGCCAACCACTCGTTGTAGTGGCTCTGCTGGGCACTCACACCCAACTTTAACAACACTTTAAGCGCCTCAAGCAATTCTTGTGCAGACAAACCGTCAGCATAATATGCTAATGTTGTTAGGAGTAGTGCTGAATCTGGCTGAGCGTATTCACTGCGCTCTGCTGGTGTGTGAGCTGCACGGAAAGGCACTGCTAGACGCTTACGTGCAGATGGAAGACGAGAAACGCCGAAATCCACTCTATGACGCATTTGTAAGCTATGCGAGAGTAGAGAACACGCTAAGAAGCCACGCAGAGCCAGGATATCGCAGCGCTCTTTTTCAGTCAATGTTAGTTTTTCAAGTTCTGTTTCAGCATCTAGCACTGGTTGTGTTATGATGTTGAGAAGCAGATCCTGCACACAAAAAGGTAGAAAAGAGAATATTGTTATTAAATATTAAATTAATACCTTAAATAAATAAAGATAATACCTCTGCTTTCTTTGACAGTTCAGAAATTTTGGCCGGCCGTCAATAATAAATGCATAAACATTTCTATTCTATAAACCAATAAAATAAGTTATACCTCAAGCATGCTTCCCTACCTTTGATGGGTGATTCTTCATCCAGCGCATTTCATATGGTGGTGCCTTGATTACTGCCTCTGCCAGCTCTGCATGAATTCTCTGCAGCGCAGCGTCCAAAGCATCTCCTGGCAGCAACCTCAGTCCATAAAACGCACCTGGTTTGTCACTGCAGTCAATTGGGATGAATAAATCACCAACAGCAGCACCCAAAGTGCCATGCTGAGTCCTTGCAAATCGTGATACAATCTGCAGCAGCGCCTGCGCTGCTCTCGCCCTTGACTGCAAAGCAGGCAATTCACATCGCAAACCCCAAGCATAGATAAGCTGGAAACGATGATGGAGCAGCTCGTCGCTCTCATCCAGGATATCTATATAGCGTGGTTTGTTTGAAATTGTGTCCAGAAGAGCGCACAAATCTTTTCGACCTTCCAGCCAGAGCTCGTGGCCTTTCAACATCAACGACAAACGGTGCTCTGGTGCCACCAGCAGCACACCATTAACACGCTGACAATAGGTGAGGGAGGCTCTCATGGCAGACAAAAGATTGGGAGTTACGATAATGTCACGTTGGAACGGTTGAACAAAGAGTTTGCGTTGTAAAACGCTGGCACAGAGGTATAGGTGAAGATGTTCATAGGCCTCGTTAAATAGAGCTGTTAAGAAATTGAGTCGAACCAATGCATTGCCATTTTTTGCCCAGTGTAGCACCAACATGGGCATAATTACTCTCGTTTTGCCCTCTCCCATATTCAACTGTACAATTGCTCCAGGATGTTTCATTAAATACTGCGCCACAACGCATTGTGCTGGCCTGATTTGTAGACTCCCTTCAGCCTCAAATACCAACCACTCGGGGTGCGCATCCACTTCCCACATACGCCGTACTTGCAACTCTCGGAGAAGCAGAGCCTGAGTTCCAACTCGCTCCTCGCTGGTATCTGCTTCAATCACTGATAACAGAACAGCTATTCGGCAGAGACGGTCTTCAAGCACACAGAGCTGCAGCCACAAGCGGGCAGCATCAACCAAACGGGCAACTGATTGTTGACTTAAAAAGGGGTTGAAGTGCTGAGCAGTATCTGGATCTATAGCAAGCTTCACGAGATCAAGAGCGTTGCATGTTGGCAAGGTATCAGATATACGAGCGAGGCGATAGGCGGCAGCAGGAGGGTACGCATCAAACGGAATAAGAGTGAGATTGTCTTTTAGATATTGATAGGCTTCAGAGCACAGGGTGCTGACTTGCTTTAGAGCTGCTTTCACTTTCTGGATGACTTCATCGAGGTCGATGGTCTCATCAGCGGCGTATGTGCGATGCGTATTCCAACTGTCGGCAAGTTCAGCATGCATTTCATGCTCTAATTGTGTTGCTGCAGAGGATGACAAGGGATAGTCCAGATTGGGCTGCTGCTGTTCTTGTTGTGCTCCTGGTTTTGGTGCAGCAGTTCTATTTTTGCGAAGAACTTTCACTTTTCTCCTTCCAGCCACCGTCAATTCACTGAGCTTTCTTCCCAAAGCCTGCATTCCACTAGCTTTGCTATCGCCACCGTCACTGCCAGAAGCTGTAGCAGCAGAAGCAGCAGTAATATTCTTCGCCTTTACCAAGCTACATAGCATATTCTCTGTCTCTTGTACTATATCAGCAGCAATAGTACAAGGTGCATTAATTTCTACAAAATGCCGTAAGTTGCCAGCACGTAACCATGCAGGCGGAGACGCTCCTGCTCTCCTACAGCCCAGCACACGCTCTTCTTCACTGCCAGTCAACTGCAGCCTTACATTTCCCCTGAATTTACCACCATATGTATTCAGCTTTTGCTGCTCTATTAAGTAGGCAGTGGCATCATCTTCATCAAGGAAAAGTGGCTGAGGTGCTGCTGAAGACGTCTTGGGAGGTCCATAAGGAAAATGCAATTCATTCAGCTGCGTCGCGCTTAAATACAGCTCCAAAGCTACTAAAGGCAGTCCAGCAGCCATATGACGCCCTAAATCTCCAATATTTCCCAATTGCAGAAGCTCAGAGTCTGACAATGGGCGCGTCGTCCAGCATTGCCGCAACAATTGCATGGCCTTTTGTGCTCCAGTCATATGGCTACCAGGCTCTGGCAGCAAAGATCCAGTTGCTGCATAGAGAGCAGCAAGTTGTAGCCGTGGTAGAATGGAACTGGCACGTATATCTAGAAACCTATCGTGGATTTCATACGTCTGAACCTCGAGATGCGCGCCACTAGAAGAAGGTATGTCAATAACCACGCCTGCTGCGCCAAGAGCGCTAGTTTCGGTGTGAGCTTGCACGGTGCCTACTGGTATTAGGACCAGGTCATTAGCTTCCTGTTTAATAAGGGTAGTAACTGTCTGTGCAGCATGTTTTTCAAGAATTAGGTATTGCTGAAAATCTGGCAAGGTGTAACTGGTCAACAGAGGTGGCACCAGCTGCTGGCAGGTTGCGAGCTGGTAGCCTTGATAATCCAGAGATTGAATACTGCCAGATGCAGTGACCTCGAATTCTAAATCATATCGCGGCAATTCAATCAGCAGCTTTCGCTGCTGCTGGAGTTCAGTTTCATAGCCATCGGTGTTATTGATATACCAATGGATAAAGGTGGGAAGTTCAAATTTGGCCAGTACAGAGATAACAGACGAGGTATGCAGCACCAGCTCATCATTAAGCAATGCATTATGGTGCTTGAGTAGCTGAGACCAGTGCTTGGAGCGAAGGTGCGTAGGCACTCGGTGACAACTGAATTCAAGTGGCCTTGGTCGCTTTACTGCCAGCCTGACTTCCACATCTTCGTCATCTTTAACAGCTATATCAAAGTCTACAGAATCAGTAGGAGGATTCCATTGAATAATGAAGTGAGTGTCGTGCTCCAAAAAGCTTGGAGGACGCAACAGTATAAGATGCTCCTTCCTGCATAACAAAAAAAAAAAGGGCAAAACAATTGCAAGATCAGTAAAAGCAACAACAGTACTGCAATTATAAGCAATTACACAAATTGAACTAAACTGCGATAAGTATTATATAATTTACCTGTTGAGCCAGTGGCTGTACAGCTCTTTTAACCTCAATGGCAACTCTCCGCCCCATCGACCACAACAATTTTCTAATCCAGCATCCAACAGTTCCAGCTCATTTCCCTCTTCATCTCTCTCTGTAATAACTAGCACACTGTCCTTTATAAAATTGTTATTATTATCACCACCATCACCATCACCAATGCCAATACCAGCATCACCTTTATTATCTGCTGCAAGATAAAATTCAAAATACCGCCCTCGCACAGGTCTTGTTGTTGTATAAACTGATCCACTGCGGGACACTTCAAAATTCCAATCACCAAAGGTGCGTTTGAATACTCTATGCTCCATAATCTCTTCTGGTAACCGCCGCTGAGGCCATCCATCGTATAGTACCACTCCTGTTAGAAAATTAATAGAGTAATAGTGGCCATCACTGCCAAGGGCGGTATACCCAGTTGAATTTCTCGGATTGACATTGTTGCTATCAATCCACCCAAGTCGAGCCCATTCTAAATTAGCAGGGGCATGTGGCAATAATAATCTCACAGCACGGGTAAGAATACTACTATTATTTTTTTTAATAAACTTGTCAATACGATCAAAGCGACGTGTAACAACCTGCCGACAGCGAATGTGCAAAGATTCAATTTGAGCTAATAGTGGATCGTTTTCGTCTTGAAACACCCTGCCGTACTCAATCAACACTGTGCGTTTAACTATATGCTCGATATCAGGACCTTGTAGCTCGCCGTGTTCATAGCACAGCAGACTAATCATACGAAACAAACATTGCCGGGCACGAGCATGTTTTGAACTGTTTGATCCAGCATCAGCCACGTTACTCTCTAGATCATCCGCCCATCTTGACGTCATAGCAGCAAATCGTCGAGAAATAGGCAGAAAAGGGGCGTGCCAACGAGATAGAAACGCAGCCAGCTCTGCTAATATTAAAACAGACTCGTAGCTCCTCGGCATATTTTCCAAATCATCGGCCAATTGCTGGACTTCATAGCACAGCACGGGCAGCAGGTCACTGCTTTTATCATCCCACTCTTCCCGCCAGACAGATTCCACAGAATTGCTTTCGCTATCAATTGCAAGGTCGCCAAGGTGGTAGAGAGTTTGCCGAATGAGTGTGTGGACTTCGGGGCGGTCGAGAGGCAAAGTGCGGTTGTGCAATGCAACACAGAGCTTGCGTAGCTGCAGCAAGGGATAGGCTCTTAAAGCACCAAAATCCAAATACCCAGGCTTGGAGATCCAATCAGGGCGATTATCTTGACGAACTATAGCAATATTGCTTCTCTCAGCGGCAGTGTCGTCCCCGTGCGCAGACATGGCAAATTGAAGCTCAGCAGCATCTTGATGCAGATTTTCAGTGAAAAATTCCACCTTTTCCGCTTTAGGTACCTTCATAAATGGGTTGAAACTACCAGTGTACGCATCCACAGCAGAACCACTACCATTCCAGCCCATATACAGAGGCAAGCTGTCAGGGTGCCACACCGCCTGTTCCGGAACACTAAAATGGTCAATATGGCGCTCGTTAATTTGATAATTACCAGGCACCGCGCTGGAAGAGAGCAACTTCACTGCGCCGATACTACCACTCTGTTTTTGCACAGAATCATTGTTGTACGAGCTGGATTGATGATTGGTATAGTGGTTCAACAGATCGACACTGGGGGGAATTCCTTCCACCTGTGATAAATTTCGTGGCAATAGGAGCTGCTGCGCTAAGAATGACATACGGGAAAGGTGTCTAAATAGTGGTGGCATGTAGAGGAAGAACAACCAGCGATAAGCCAAGTTTTGCTGCTGCGGTAAGGGCTGCACAACAGGGTCAGGAGGGCGACCCCATACCTTAATTTGATGGTTTGTTTCTTGAATTTCTCTATTCAATTTTTCTATTTTCTTGCTAGCGTGATTGAGCTTGTTTTGACGCTTTTGAGTCCAACCATGGGTCTGATTAGTACTCTCAGTGGCAGAGTAATTCTGTTGCCAGTGCTCCAATGACTCGTTCTTCTCATCGAGCTCCTCACGATACGCTTCCAATGATTCTTTAGCTTCTTGCACCTTTTTCCAATGATTGTCCTTTCGTATCTGCGCTGCCCGTTGCTCTGCTTTCCATATCTCTTGTATTTTCATATCTGATGCCACGTACTGTTCTGCTAATTCAAACGTAGGCCCAGGATTTTGTAGAGTAAAGAGAGGCTTACGCTCTGCAGCTCTCTCTAAATAGCTAGCAACCTTCAGCGCTGCGTGATACGCTGATGCGTCTGCTAAAACAAGATGCTGCAGCTCTGGCCACTGCACTCCTACCCCATACGTAGCCATGATACTACCATATGTATTAGAAGTTGCTGCGTCAATAATGCAGTATGCTATGCATGCTATGAGTGCTTCTCTACTAATTAAATCGACTTTCATCCGTGGTGCTGACAGCTTTTCATCGTTGAGGAAAGCATTGACAGTAGTGCGATAAATTTCAACTATCTCAACCAATGCATCTATTTCTTTGCTAGTCAGCAAAGCTATATATTTTGCCTTGTCAAGTTTATGCCGTGCATAGTGAAATAACACTCGCTCTACATTAGACATGATGTGTTGAGACCTCACAGCATGCGCTGTCGCTGCATCTTTCAAATGAGAGTGCTGTAGAAACTCTAATACTTTAGTAAACGAGTCGCTTGATAGTAGGACAGGATAGCAATTTAGATTATTTGATGCCCGTTTCTTTATAGCTGCCATATCAGTGGCAGGATCTGGAGCTGTTGTGGCTGCCGGGATTTCTCCTTGTGGCCGTCGGTAGCTCGTTGATGTGACTGTACTACTAGTACCTGGGAGCGTAAATGCCTCTGCTGCTGCATGTGCTCGTTGTACAGCGACATTATCTAATTTCTGGCGTAGTTCTTGACAGGCATATTCAAAATGCAGCATTGAAAAGCATTTTTCAGCAAGCGCTGCAGCATGTTTTGTCGCTGTGTGCAACATACGCATTGCTGCGTTCAGCATACGTGGTGTGGCAGTCTCTGAGGTAACGAGATCTACCTGACGCGTCAGCAGCCATAAATGGAAATGCGCTAGTACATGGGAGAATAACTCATCAGAGCAGTCACCAGCTCGGCCATCATGCTCCAGCAACACCTGCAGACAAGTTAAAACAAAAATTAAAAAATATCAGAAATTATTTTTTAATCAAATATCTGCTCAAATCTGAGTACAACTATAACAACATCTGGTGTTGAAAAGTAATTAAACTAAATCAACTAAATCTATCTACTTTTCTCTCCTACCTTGATAACTTGTTCAACTAAAGGCCAAGATGTACTTCGAGCAGTACCACCAGTATGAAGACCAACATCAGTGAACCCTCCTCGAGGCTGGTGTGCGTCAGAGTCAGATATCTTTATTTCTTCAGCGGTTATAGCATCAACACATGTTGTATTGCTCATATTTGCCAGAACGTTGAAGGCATCACACAGTAAAGCATGTATGAATGCAGGTGTTTTCTGATGTCCTTGGCCATGTGTAGCAGAACGGTCTTCTTTCTGCCTTGACTGTGCTTTTTGTAAAAGGACCTGCAGAGTTTTGATGAGATCAGGGCATAGAATGGCAGGAATACTGCGGGCGTGTAGAATTGAGCTGCCACCACAAGATGCTGTGTGCTGGGTCCCCCTCTGAGCCATACTGCAAATTTTAAAATGAAAAACGAAAAAAAAACTGGCGGTCAGATTTAGATGAACAAAAAATATTTTTCTTTTGGTAATACTAAAAAATTCTTCTTTCTATAAAGCTTCAAAGAAAATAAAGCACGTTTCTTCACGCATACCTATGAGTTTCAAATCTCCAGTTATCGAGTCCTACTAATATCAATGGCACATCATCTGAAAGGCAAATACTATTTCCAGCGTCTCCACCTTCAGAGCTGTATAATGGGATCAACGCACAGCCATAATCAGGAAACCAGATGACATTCTCCTCAGGGTTTAGAAGATAATCAGCTGTCGATTTTAGTAGAGAGATATCTACGTCTGTCAACGTTGGCCAAGTAAGAAAACATTCATCTCCGCCACCGACCGTCGAGGGGCTGGTGGTGGTGGTGGTGTCAGTAACATGAAGCGCGGCCACAAAGCTGTGAAAGATGGTGCAAAAAGCATCTGAATGTTTCTGCTCGTCACTTGCAATTAGATGGGTGAAGCCATAGATGCTAGATAGAAGTTGTTCTTCCTCACACCACAATTCGAACTGATGCCGTCGGTTGGCAGTGCCCATTGAAGGAGATTTCATCTGTAGTTGCGATAGACGTCAGTGCTGCTCGTCATAAGGTAGAGTTTACATACAGCGCATTTAATAGATTTTATTTCGAATAATTATCCATCAATTGATTCGGTTTTCTATTTTATAAGGTCAACAATTTGATCGATCGAATTTAGAGCTTGTTTTGCTTAGGTGCAGAATTTAAAGGCTTGAAGACGTAATATTCGTTGCAAGATTTGGTTTACAACTATATTTAGTGTTTTGAACAGATTACAGAAACGGGATAAAATTATAATTAAAATTACAAGCTGTCCAACGGTTGCCTCCTTTCCTCCTTGTGCATCCCTAAAACGGAGCCACAAAAGCCGCAACGTCCCTTTTACTCGCTAAAATGGCCATCATAGCACCAAACGAAGCACATGACAAAGCAGCACCGAACCAATATCTCTTCGCCCAGCTTCCAGCAGCTGCCGCTGGCGAAACTAATACTCCTGACGGTGAATACATTAATTGACCATGCACTGGTCTTCTAGGGGGTATATTTGTATTATTCCTTTGATTATAATCTAACAATGCGTCTCCTGTATCTCCTGCTGGTTTGTGGTTGGCTAGCACTGCAGCAGCAGGGTCGACTGTTGCGGGAGTGCCCAAGGCGCTCGCTGCCTCGGCCCCATCAAAGCCTCCAGGAGGGAGATATGGGTTGGGGTTTGTAGGAGACATCAGAAGAAGATGATAAGGTATAGAAAGGGCTGCTCCGGTAGCGGCAACGAGCCATAAATCACCTCGACCCTCTGCAAATTATTTTTTCAAAAAATGCGTTGTCGACTGGTAAGTATTTAAAAAGGTACCTTTTTGGTAGCAAAACGCGAAGCACCTTTACTTACCTTCAGAAAAAGCTGCAACAGCACATCCACAGCTTGTTGCAGAGAGAACAAGGCTCAAAAATCGAGTTCGGTGATGATAATATTGAGCTGAACTCCCCCCGTTGATAGGCACCCCTGCTATTGCTGCGTGCAGGCCCACGCCTGCCTGTATCCCGGCAGCAGCTGTTGCAATCAACTCATACATAATTCTAAATTTAATTTGATTGGAATTATGATGGCCATGCACATATAATGAACAATCCAAAGGGACAGCTTCACGGCGCAGGCAGCAGAAGAAAATTTTTGTTGACTATTTCAACAACAATTCTTCTTTCGTCAATTGGTTTACAAAATATATATTGATGTTTGTACCAAATGCAAGGCAGCCTTTGCTGCCGGCATCGAGACGCAGGTATGTTGAATTGCTTTTCCGCTTCACAAATTCGGGATTACAGTTCAAATAATCTTCTCCTTACCAAACTCACAATTGCAAGAATTCAATAACTCACACACTTTATTGTTTTATAACAGAGCACTAAGGCGCCAAAGATCTGTGCCAGCAGCAAAACAGCCTTCTTCAGCATTAATTTGGCTTGTTTTCTCCGTCATCGCTGTCTCGCTGATTTTTTCATACCTCTTCCTCCCTTCATTAAGAGAAAAGGAGATTTCAACCCAGCAATCATTAGATAGTGAACATGAACTGTATGCCCTACATCATGAACCTTCCTCCCATTTCTGTTCCTTAACTCGCCGGCCGTTGGTGTGTGCTCATGGCGGCAACACTGACGCTGCTCCACCGAATACAATCTCTGCTTTCGAAGCTGCATTAGACGCAGACTGCGTAGAAATAGATGTCTCAATGACAAAAGATGGCCATTTAGTAGCTCTGCATGATAGAGATCTGGCTGCATTGCTTCACGGCAGTGGTAGTAGCAGTGCCATTGGCGGCATTAGAACACTTTTAGCAAGGCCACGGCCAACAGGGGATAATTTCAAGGCTCCCTCCTTATTGAAACTTCCCTTTGGGATAGAAAATTAAGTCACACATCATCTTCTGATCTCTACCCTAGAACAGGTGACTACACCTGGGATCAACTATCTCAATTAAAATGGGAAACAGACGGGTCGGGCATAGCTTTAGTACAAGATATTTTAAATCTAATTCTCAGTTCCCCTTTAGAAATAGCAATTACCCTCGATATCAAGCTAAAAGACTCAATAAAAGAGACTCTAGAGGCAGAAGTAATGGCTCAAGCTGTATTTGACATGTTAAAAGCAACAAATTGTGGCCAATATTGTATGACATGGTCGAAATCTGATGCCTTTATAGCAGCGATGAAAAATTTGGATAGTCGTCAACGAGTAGGACTTGTCGTGTTAAATGAGACGAGCGCAGCAGGGATGCATGATCCTCTACGTTTAGAATATCTAAGAACTGAAGTAGCAGGGGTACATTATCGTATGGCTACAGCTGAGCTTACTAAATTATTAAAGAAAGCAGGAAAAGAAGTTCACATTTGGACTGCAAATACAGCTGCAATGATGAAAATTGCATTAGACGCTGGGCCAGATGCTGTGGTGACCAGGTACCCTGAGAAGTTGTTGGGAGCGTTACACGCGAGGGCTGCTGCATGCGCTCGAAGGAGAAGAAAACCTTCTTCTTCTGAAATTTAATAAAAATCTTACTTTTTTGGCTTCTACCGTGTTCCTATACTGCTACTTGATCTAATTATTTTATTCTATTTTTACACACCTTTGACTTTATTTATTCACCTATCATGTACACAAACCTAATTTAAATACCTTTTCTTTCAATAAGACTGAGAATTCCTTGAGGTCCAGTCAAAATTTCACTCAAAAATGATAACAACGCCACCCACACAATAGGGGAGACGTCAAGGCCATTGAAAGGCTTTACGACCTTGCGTGTAGCAGCAAGGAGAGGTTCTGTAGTAGAGTTAATAATAGTTTGAAATATTAATAGTTAGAGAGTGGATTAATCAACAGCATTAATTTCAATTATGTATAACAATTCATGCTTTTAAGTGAGAATAAACAATATATGAAAAACCGACCTGTGGGTTTAACGGCAATGAGCCAAGGCATTGAATCACCATCAACTTCAGGGTACCAGGTAAGCACAATACGTACAATCATAAGTAGCGATGAGATAGACAACACTGGGCGTAAAATTGTATTAAGAGTGCCTGCTGTAGAAGAATTTATTCCTGCTAATTCATATACCGCTTGTGTTGTCGTGGTTGCAGTGTCAACTAAGGAAGTAGGGTCAAGTGCCTTGGTGCGATGGAGTCTATTCGATGGAATACTAATAATAGAGACCTTATTTAATGGGAACGGAGGGGTGATACGTGCAGGGAAAACTGAAAATATGCTGCTTGACATCCTGCCATTGGAGGACAGAACAGGTCGGATGCCTGTCACGTTTTGCATGATCGTCGCTTGCATCGTAACGCTAAAAATATACGATGTATGATAGATGGACATTGCGCTATCCTCTGTGCCTTATAAGGTCAGTTCTTTGTGGTGGAGTGGAGTTGAAAGTTTGGTGCTGGGCTTCCTGCTGGGTTCATTTTCTGGCCATTTGTTGGTGATCTATACACTCCACACATTTTCACGCATTGTTTATCATATCCTTAAACTCATACCTAACTCAATTTGTACCAGGCAGACTTGCCGAGGTGCAATCCAACTTCACATGCGAGTTGCTGCGATCTCTTTGCAGCAGGCAGTTTGCCGTCCAGCAACCTTCATTAAACCCATCTCCAGATCAGTACCACGCGCAAGAATGTCAGTAGCCGCCAATGCATCTGCTTCTGACTGGGCCAAGCAAGATGAGCGTAGGATGCTCCACGCTGTTTACCGAGTCGGAAACATGGATGAATATATCAAATATATGCAAGACTGTTTTGGAATGGAGTTGTTGAGATACAGAGATATCCCTGATGAGAAGTACTCTAATGCATTCTTGGGATTTGGCCCTGAAACCACCCACTTTGCCATTGAGTAAGTTAAATAGAGCGAGGAAAAAAGTTGAAATTACCGCCCCACTTTGATTTTTAGTATGACTTTTTCCCCCTTCAAAAAGTTTTACTAATTCGTCTACTATTATTTTACTCCGTTATTTAAATTAGGTTGACGTACAATTATGGTGTTGAGGAATACGACCTTGGCTCTGGATTTGGCCATTTCGGTATTGCACTGAATGATGTCTATAAAACTGTAGATGCCGTCAAAGCAAAAAGTAAGATTAGGAAATAAAATATATATATATATGTTTCTGCTTCCTTTATTTATATTTTCTATTATTAACCCAACTAAACTACCATTGCTTTATCTAATAATACCGCTAAATTAACGAATTCCCTAAATTTCTCCCCACTTTCAATAACTTTTTCTATTCCAAAGATGGCATCGTCTCTCGAGAACCAGGTCCAGTCAAAGGCGGCAAGACCACCATCGCCTTTGTCAAAGACCCTACGGGCTATTCATGGGAACTCATCGGTCGTGATGGACCCATCCGCGAACCATTAGCTCAAGTCATGCTTCGCGTCGGCGATCTCGATAAATCAATCAAATTTTATACTGAGGTCCTCGGAATGAAATTATTAAGAACTCGTGAAAACCCTGAATACAAGTATACTCTTGCCTTTTTAGGGTATGGAGATGAGAATGATACCACTGTGTTTGAGTTGACGTATAATTGGGGCAAAACAGAGTATGATAGAGGTAATGGCTATGCTCAGGTCGCCATTTCTACGAAAGATGTTTATAAAACCGCTGAGCAGGTCAAGGCAGCGGGTGGTACTGTAACGAGAGAACCTGGCCCTATACCCGGTATTGGAACGAAGATTACTGCTGTAACTGATCCTGATGGATGGAAAGTGGTGTTTGTTGATGAGGAAGACTTTTTGAAAGAGTTGGAGTAGAGAGTGGAGGAATGAAAAGTTTTTTTTTGTGTGAAAGCTTTGTTCTTTGTTTTTCATTTTATCTTGCATTGTGAATTGTGAATGCATTTTCATTGTTTTTCAAGATTACTTTTGAGTGAGCATGCGATTAGTAAAACATTGTCAATTGGTCTGTATTACATCTAGTATTATTGAAAGGTAGATAGCAAGAATTAACTTCATTTAATGGAAACAAAGTCGAAGTAAACATATTGTTACCCTACGACGGCTGGCTGCTCCTCTTCAACCACCTCCTCTCCTTCCGCAACTTCCACTGCCGCCATAGCTTGTGCTGCCATTTGCTTCCTCATCTGTTTTTGACTCAATTGCTTCTCCCGTGTTGCTACTGCAGCTGCCCCTCGTCGTCTTGTCTCTAGATGAACCAACAAATTTGAAATATCCGACGGGTTGACTCCTCCAATTCTGGACGCTTGTCCAATATCACGTGGACGCACTTTCGACAGCTTTTCACGCGCTTCTTTAGATAAAGTAGCTATTGAATGGTAATCTAAATCATCAGGTAATCGTTTTGAATGTTTAGCAGCGACAGACGCTAATTGTTTTTCTTGGCGTCGGATGAAACCAGAATATTTAATTTCAATCTCGACAGCTTCCTTTTCAGCTTCCGTCAATATATGAGATTGAGAAGAAGAAGAAATGGTAGTCATTGTAGTTGCATTAGTGGTGGTTTCAGTATTGCTACTACTACTACTAATATTAACATCACCACGAGCGCTACCACCACCACTACCGGTAGTGCTACCATGGCCATAGTTTTCAAGTAGAGAGTAATGGACATGTGGTCGTCTAAGTAACTCTGCAAGAGTCAAAAGTCCAGGTACAGCTTGCCCCGACACTTCCGCAGCAGCACGAGCAACCTCACTCTCTGGCTGCACACGAATAGAAGCTAATCTCGCTTCTTCTGTTGCTATTCTCTCCATTTTAGCTTGAAACATTGCCCATCGGGTATCGTCTACAAGACCTAGTTCCCTCCCTAGTGGAGTTAGTCTTCTATCTGCGTTATCTCCTCGTAATACGAGTCTATATTCAGATCGAGAAGTCAACATTCTGTACGGCTCTCTCAAATCTTTAGTGACTAGGTCATCAATCAATGTGCCTATGTAGGAAGATTCCCTTGGCAGTACGAATGTGTCTAGTCCTGCAGCACGTCTCGCCGCATTCATTCCTGCTACTAAACCTTGTGCTGCAGCTTCTTCGTAGCCAGTTGTTCCGTTTAATTGACCAGAAAAGAATAAACCTTGAATGCGTTTTGTTTCCAACGATGCATGACATTGATGTGCGGGCAGGTAATCATATTCCACAGCGTAGGCAGCACGCAGCATGACTGCTTTCTCTAATCCAGGTAAACTACGCACTAATTGTAACTGTAATCTTTCTGGTAACCCTGTAGAAAACCCTTGTACGTAGATCTCTGGTGTAGTACGACCTTCTGGTTCTAGAAATACTTGATGACTAGGCTTATCCGCAAATCGTACGATTTTATCTTCAATAGAAGGGCAATACCGTGGTCCTTTGGAATCGACCCATCCACCATAAACTGGAGTTTCGTGTAAATTGTCACGAAGGATGCGATGGGTTTCAGCAGTGGTGTGGGTGAGGTAGCAAGAAAGTTGAGGACGGGGTATATGAACAGAGGTATCAAAACTAAACCAACGTAAATCTTCATCGCCAGGCTGTTCTTCTAAATGTGTAAAATCAATAGAACGACGATCTACACGTGCTGGGGTGCCAGTTTTTAATCTATCAGTCTCGAAACCCAAGGAAATTAAATTCTCGGTGAGGCCAGTAGACGGTGCTTCTCCTGCTCTGCCAGCAGCCATAGTCGCACGTCCTACCCAGATTTGTCCATTCATAAAGGTACCTGTTGTTAATACTGCACCTTTACAACGGTAAGACACACCAAAATAGGTAGTTACCCCACATACAGCTTCATTTTTATCCAATTCAATCCCTGTCACCATGCCTTCTCTGATATGTAGACCTGGAGTGGCTTCTAATACCTTCCTCATCTCTGCTGCATACTCGATTTTATCTGTTTGAGCACGGAGTGCCCATACTGCAGGTCCTTTTGAACGATTTAAAACTCTTTTTTGTAATGCACAACGATCTGCCATTTTTCCAATTTCACCACCAAGTGCATCGACTTCATGGACAAGCTGAGATTTTGCTGGACCTCCTACAGCAGGATTACATGGCTGCCACGCAATACGGTCTAAATTTAAGGTTAACAGTAATGTTTTTGCTCCAAGACGGGCTGCAGCGAGTGCTGCTTCGCACCCAGCATGACCAGCACCGACTACAACAACATCATAATCTTCTTCATGCCACCACAGGTCTGAACTCTGTGCTGCAGCTGTAGAGATAGTGGTAGATGCAGTTGATGAATCTTCGGAAACAGCCTGAAGTCGACAGCAGCTGTGAATTGGTGTTGAAGAGGTTGAGCAAATGTTCTTCTTGTGGCGGGATGCAGCCACAGAATTGAAAGGATTCTGAGAGGTCAAGCTAAGAGACGTACGCCGGGCTGTAGTGACAGTATCAGGTCCTAAACACAGTGAGCGCATGACACAGTCCATTTTTGGAGGAAATTAATCTATAATTCACCGCCGCTTTTTAAATTAAGAATTGTGAGAGATGCGGAAAAGTGTTCATGAGGGCAATGCGCCGTCTAGGGCAAATTTCCAAGTGTCGATGGACGTTTCTGGTGCGTTTGATATAAGACTTAATAGGTAAAATTGTCTCCAGCTCGCATTTATACCCCCTAGCTTGAACAATTAGAAAGGTTTTCGAGGACTCGACTTGAGCACAAAAGGCCAGCGAGTACCAGGGACCCTTTTATCGCCCTGCAGTTGAATTATACAATCGTGGGTGCAGAAGCCCCGCGAGAGTAAGAATACCAAGGCTGCAGGGACCTAGAACTTGAGGTCATTCGCTGCTTGTTTCGGACTGCAATCTGAACTTTTCGGCTGCTGGCTAGAGCATCAGAGCACGGCAACTCGTTGATCATACCTGCATAGTATTGGGTCTCGGTCCTTGCGTGGCTCTTCTCTTCAAATTTTCCCTGATATTATTGGGGCAACTCATGCAAACTCAAGTTGGAGCTTTGGAAACAGGGGCTGTGCAAGATAAGATCGAAATAAAATCAGCACAAATTAGCATGGCAGATAAAGAGCGACGACACTTGTCATGGGCGCAGGTGCGTAATACACTGCATTCGTTTCGAGCATCGGCATCATTCCCCCATGTGTCATCTAAATTTAATATTTATTCAATTTTTTAATGCAGATCACGAAATCTTTAGTGGCAGGAGGAGTAGCTGGAGCAGTGTAAGTCTTGATCACATCCAAAAATGCCATATTTGCGTTTTGAACTTAATTGCAAATCACATTTCCAACCCTCCGCCCTCCCCCCAAAACACAAATACTAATAATATGTTTCTCTCCTATTCCAATCTTACAGGAGCCGTACAGCGGTAGCTCCTCTAGAGCGATTAAAAATCCTTATGCAAATCCAAGGTAATGATAAAGTCTACACAGGTATCGGGCAAGGTATCTCTCACATGTGGAGAACAGATGGCATCAGAGGCCTCTTTAAAGGAAATGGTTTAAACTGCATTCGCATCTTCCCAAACTCGGCTATTAAATTCATGACATACGAACAGCTTACCCGTAAAATCACCCATCATCTAATTGACAACGGTGGTGATGGTCAATTAACCCCATTAATGCGCCTCGGTGCTGGAGCTGGTGCAGGCATCATAGGAATGTCAGCTACCTACCCAATGGATATGGTCCGTGGCCGTATCACTATCCAAGAAGGTACAAACCAGCAATATCGTGGTATGCTCCACGCTACTAGATGTATTGTTGGCGAAGAAGGGCTCTTTGCATTGTGGAGAGGGTGGCTGCCATCAGTGATTGGCGTTGTTCCTTACGTTGGCCTTAATTTTGCAGTATATGAGACGTTGAAAGATATGTTAATCAAGATGAATGGGTGCAGAGATGAGAGAGATCTTACCATTGCTACGAGGCTTGGGTGTGGTGCTCTTGCTGGTACAACTGGGCAAACTGTAGCGTACCCATTTGATGTTGTTCGACGGAGATTGCAAGTGTCTGGGTGGCAAGGTGCTCAAGGACTGCATGCTGATCATGGGCATGCTGTAGCGTATCGAGGGATGGTGGATTGTTTCATGAGGACGGTGAAAGAGGAAGGCATAGGGGCGTTGTTTAAAGGATTAGCACCGAACTATTTGAAAGTGGTGCCCTCCATTGCAATTGCTTTTGTGACGTATGAGCAAGTCAAGGAGGTTTTGGGCGCTGAAATTAGAATCTCTGATTAATTGTTACTGGTTTTTGAGTAATTTGGGAGGAGAGAATTTGTTTTGGTCTACCCCTGTTTTGTATATTCCTGAGAATGAGTAATGAGGTTTAGATTAAGAAGCGAGATTTTGTTTGTTTCTTTGTTTCTCGTGTTCTTGGCCTTATTTTTAGCACCCCTCCCTCCCCCACTCCCTTTTCCTGCTTGTTTGTGCTCTTCTATTCCATTATAACAGATGCTGCCGTCTTTTTGAAATGGTATCCAGATCTATACTGGCATTTAATGCATTATAAAATTATAGAAAACAGATGGGCGAGAGCAAAGCATGCTCGCCGTGCTAGCAGGTTTTTGTGGTTGTTGACCCTAAAACGTCTCTAAAAGAGACTTGAAAATAGTTTGCATAATAAGTTGTTATGTCACCTTGATTATAATACCGATAATATGTCTTTAAAGGCTCAGATCACAGGCCAAAAGCCGGAAATTATCCCATCGCAACGACTATTAATGACCCAACTAAATAAAGCTACTAAATAATTCATCGAGCAACCTTTAAATATTTGTATATTATATAGATTGTATACAACAGGTCTCTAGATGGGTGTAAAGAGTCTATGGCAATCTCTGATTGGAGCAGATTTGGTGGAGCAATGGAATGGCCAAAATCCAGCAGCTGTACCTTCTATAGCTGCAGAGCTCGAGGGAAAAGTCCTTGCAGTCGATCTTTCTATGTGGATCATGCAAGCGGGGGAACAAATTGCCTTGGCCCCTTATTGCAAGCAGGATGAGGCGGCAGCGAAAGTCGCCTTTGAGAGGGTAAGTGTTAAAGACTGTTGGAAACTTTCCTCTTTATTTATTAATTCTTTTGATTAAACACCATATTTATCCTCCTCACCAATATTTAGGCTGTCCATTGGCTTCGTTTCGGAGTAACACCAGTCTTTGTCATCGAAGGCCTTGCCCCAGCGGAGAAAAGATCTGCCCAACAAAGCCGTCTCTATGACGGAGGCCGAGGAACATCAAACGCACGTATCAACGCATACAACAACGTAGCTGCAGCATCAATGAACCCTACTCAATTCATTCGTTCCTCTCAGCAAGTAGCAGCTGTATTAGAAGCAATGGGCTTCCCAGTAATTCAAGCACCCGGTGAAGCTGAAGCCACTTGTGCTGCGTTATGTACAGCAGGTTTGGTCGATGGAGTCGCTTCTTTTGATGGTGATACCCTTTTATTTGGTGCAGAGATTGTATACCCTGTAGTTAAGCTTTCTACAACTCAAGAAAAGAGTTGTGCACTTACCAAATGCACACTTGGCGCTGTTCGAAGGCATCTTGGCCTTACAGCTCCAGGATCTGGTAGGCACGCTTTAGGTTTATTTGCTGTATTATGTGGATGCGACTATGATGAAAGTGGTGCGCAAGGTGTTGGTGGTGTTGGCGCTATGGCTCTGGTGAAAAATCTGTTAAAAGGACAAACAGACGATTCAAATATATTGGATAAATTTGAGATTTTATTACATAGTGACCCAGATCCAAGCCTTGTGGGGTTGGTAAAATGTACAGGATGTCTACAATGCAAACATGAAGGCGGAAAGACTGGTAAAATTAAATTCCATAATGCTGCCAACAACCCATGTCCATGCTGTCGCCCGGCTCCAAGAAATAATAATTATTCAACTGGTTGTGGTGCTAACAATGGATTAAATCAGCACAACCAAGGGTGTATTCCTCAATCTGGAGAATGTCAATGCAATTTCCACCGTAGAACCAACGATCGTATAGCAGAACGTGTCGCTGCAAAAGCTCGTGCTGAGCCTGACCTAGCACAGCGTGCTCGAGAAGCTGTTGCCGTCTATTTGCGTGAAGCTGAACAAGCTTCTGCTGCTGTTGAACATGAAATGCTCTTACGTAATATCACGCCTGGTCAGAAACTAACCTGGTTACATCGACCGAATGTCAAATCTGTACAGAAAGCTATCACCGCTCTTCAAGGCGGTGGTGCTACCCGTATTATAGGCGGTGCTCTAGACTGGGATATCTCAACACTTCGATCTAAAATGATTCCTGCATTAATAGAATGGGATCTACGACATCCTCCGAAGACATCTTCTGAACCATTATCTTCTCAACAACAGAGAAGAAATAGGCAAGTAGAATTTCTATTAAAAATTATTAAAAAAGTACAAGGAAGTGGCGCTCCAGGGACTCAATGGCGGTACCTTGTAGAATTTGAAAGAGCTGAAGGAGTGGATGTAGAAAATTTTGGTAGTAATAGTCTAAAACCGTTGAATACTAAATCGGTAGCTGGAGCAGTAGATGTATTAATTGATGAAAGTGATAACAGCGGTGGTGACAGTGGTGGTGGCAGTCATGATTCTTGTGCTACACAAAGGCCAATTGAGAATGCTCAAGGCATTGATGTCGGTGTATTTGATGGGAAATGGCTTGCCTCAGATCTAGGAAAGACGCACAGAGGGGTGAGAATGAGTTTAATTAGACAAAACTACTCAAAATTGGAAGCGGCATTTCTAGAAAAAGGCACTCGTGTTGCTGCTACACCGGCAAGACGCCGCAATGGTGGTGGTGGTGGTGGTTCTAAGAATAATAATAATAATGGTGTTGGAACAAGTCGAAAGCAAAGACAACAACATCAACAACAACAGCAGCCTATTACCACACCTGCAAAGCCACATAGTCCTACCAACAGCCTTGCACATACTCCTATCCAACGACATCAACAGCACCGATCAGATCATTGCAATATGTCGCCAGGTTCTATCGATCGATATTTAGTGCAGCAACGACGGGATACGTCAAGAATACATGGTGAGATAGAAGACACTGAGAAGGATAATACCATTGAATATCAAGGTGGTAGAGGTGTCCTTGGTCAAGGTGGACAAGGAGCTGCTGCTGCTGCTGCTCGATGTACAACAAGAGAAGGAAAGAATAAAGAAGAAGTTGAAGAAGATTCTCCTTCTCCTTCCAAAAAGCAGCGCAACATTACCAAGACTCCACTACATAGTAATAGGAATTATAATACGAGATCCCCTGTTTTTGGTTCTGGTTCTACTTTTCCCCGAGGTCGACAAGAATCAGTGGGAATGAAAACTTTGAAAACAATAGTAGAAAAGAGAAATGCTCGTCTAGCAGCAGAAGCAGCGCGTCTCGAAGCAATGACAGAGGAAGAGAGAGCTGATTGGCTTGAACGGACAAGGAAACGTGGGGCTGAAGTCGGTCGTTTACTATCTTCTGGAAGTGGCGGTGGCGGTGACCAGACAGCACCTGCTCCTCCGACTGCTAGGCAAGGAGCAGAGGTGATTGATTTAGTGAGTCCATTATCTTCTAGTTCATCTGAGGAAGAAGAACAGGAGGAGGAGCAAGAGCGAACTATACGGCAGAAACGCAGATCATTACCACCTCCACCAGCAGCAGGCGCAGCACAGCCACCAGCACCAAGGCGTCGGAGCTGGCGGCATCAACAACAGCAACAACAACATCAAGGAGAAATAGTGATCGATCTCACCGGAGACTCTGATTAAGTAAATGAATAACACTATTGTAACACATATATGAATGAATTATGTGTCTATACTTCTATATGCTAGTCAACTTATGTGATATACCACCTCTATTGGGTGGCCTGGACGCGCAACGACGGTCCTTTTCAAAGTATATGATAAAGTTTAGGACGAGAGCTGCCGGCAACACTTCAGTTTTTCTCTCCTTGTTCTTCATTCTGGTTCCGCCAGGCTTTTGGTTTTATTTATTCGTTAAATTATTTTTTAATGTATACATCACACATTTAAGACATCCTCTTAATACAAATACTAAATTACTTTGAAAGCTATGCAATTTTCAAGAAGAATTGTAGCAGGGACACCTCAATTTACTGTATAAGACGGGTGTGGGGGTCTGGCGTCAAGCGGGACAAAAAGTCATTGCTTCATTTTTTTTTTTTTTAAAGGCAATGAAAATCTTAGATGGGCATATTTCTCTTTCTATTCAGGTATATGGATCTGCAAGGCAATAAATGAGTTTAAAACACAACCTCGTGCTCAGAAGCAGGAAATAGACAGCAAGTGACAGAGCAGACCGACCAGAATTATATCTCTGGTCTTGCCACTGAACAATAACGTTATCACATCTCCTCAGTAGTCGAAAGGGTCATTTGAGTATTAATAGCGGCCAAAGGGGCATTCTCTTTCATTTATAAACTATTATATAAATTCTTGAACCCATTTCAAGGCATCCTAAGCCTCCAAAGAGTGTTCTTTGTTATAATTTGCTTTGTCATTTCTTGAAAGCGTCTGGCATCATCCAAACTGAGAAGCTAATTTTCACTCAGAAACCCCCACAAACCCATTATATCCTTCTGATTGCTCTTTATACTATTTAAACATGGCCCTTCGACTCCGCTCTATTGGATTAGTCGCCACATTGATTTTGCTCAATTGTCTTGCCGCTTACGCTAATGAAGGTCAAGGCAAGGGTAGGAACCCCAAAGATGTCCGTTCCGTTATTGTGCAATGGAAGGCCGGCTATGAGGCCAAAGGTCGCGGAAAGAAGCTCAGTCCTCGAGGATTATTCAAAGAGTCTCTGAATCCTTCTGAGACCGATGCTGAAGCAGTTGCTGCTCGCATCTCTAAAGAAGAAGGTGTTGCATTTGCTGAACCTGATTACGATGTCATGTCCTTGCTTACTGCCAACGACCCCTCCCTTTCTGCCCAATGGGCCATCCCCCAAATTAGCGCTCCCGCTGCATGGAATACCAACACCGGCTCTTCTTCTGTCAAGGTTTGTGTCATTGATACAGGTATTGCAGCTACTCACCCTGATTTGAGCGGTAATTCCGTTCCAGGGTACAATGCTATCACCAACACTGCCACTGATGGCGGCGCAGACGATCACGGCCATGGCACACATTGCGCTGGTGTTATTGGAGCCAAAACCAACAACGGAGTCGGTATTTCTGGCATTAACTGGAATGTACAGGTCATTCCCTGCAAATTCTTGTCTTCAACTGGATCTGGGTCTAATTCTGATGCTATCGAATGCATGTACTGGTGCCACAACACCGCTGGAGCCGCCATTTCTTCCAACTCGTGGGGATCCAGCGGTGGTTCTACCGCTCTGTACAACGCTATGGTCGATCTTGGCAACCAAGGTCATCTCTTTGTCGTTGCTGCTGGTAACAACGCTGCTGACAATGATGGTACTTCCACCAGTGTCAGCTACCCTGCCAAGTACAACCTCCCTAGCCAAATTAACGTAGCCTCCACCACAAACACCGATGTTTTGTCATCTTTCTCTAATTATGGTGCTACTACAGTTCATCTTGCTGCCCCTGGGTCTTCTATTTACTCTACCATCCCTAGTGGATATGGCTATATGTCTGGTACTTCTATGGCTACACCTCATGTGACTGGCGCAGTGGCTCTTATGAAGGCCACCAACCCTGCGTTGACGTCTATCGAGTTGAAGTCCAAGGTGTTGGAAAGTGTGGATGTGTTGTCCAGTCTTGCTGGAAAGGTGTCTAGTGGTGGTAGATTGAATGTGGCAAACGCTGTCGCTGCGTCTGCTGTGGTCATCCCCTCGCCTAGCCCCGTTCCCGTTCCCTCTCCTCCACCTAGCCCTGTTCCATCCCCGTCCCCGTCTCCTTCCCCCTCTCCTTCCCCTGTTCCCTCACCCAGTCCTAGCCCTATCCCCAGCCCGAGCCCTAGCCCCGTACCTTCTCCCCCTCCTTCTCCCGTACCTATTCGCTCTCCTCCGCCCCCAAAGAAGGGCGGCGGCGGCAGCGGCAGCGGCAAGCCCAAGGAAAAGTAAGTATATCAAATATATAAGAATAAATACATCTAAAAGCGTATCATAACCTCCTGTATATGAGAAACCGACGTGTTAGGGCCCCTCTTGGTTCTCTCTTGTCTTCCTCACTCGATTAAGAACCCTTTTTTGGTTGGTACCTGCTTTTCCGATTTTCCTTT
Source organism: Chloridella minuta (assembly GCA_032273045.1). Lineage (NCBI taxonomy): Eukaryota > Xanthophyceae > Mischococcales > Pleurochloridaceae > Chloridella > Chloridella minuta. The sequence goes on along the minus strand of JAUKPQ010055765.1, from coordinate 27,200 downwards.
TTTTTTCCTCCGCTGAGAAATGACGTGCTAGGTTTATGCCTTTGCTTATTTCAGCTATAATCGCATGTTTCCGCTTGTCTTTCCTTTCCCTCTGTACGCTTTCTGAGAAACGACGTGTTAGGTCACATCTGTTTAGCTTGTTTTTCAATATTTTAAGCTCACCGATGTCCGCTTGTCTTTCTTCCTTTCCCTCTATCTCTTTCTTTATATACCAATGCCCAGTACCTCCTTTCCTGTATCACACTTTACGATTTAGTACCTTTCTCGAATGATCAATCAATTAATCAACAATTTTCTATATACATTACTTTTTGACGACTTCTTTCTCAACATATTTAATAAAATTATTTTTCATCTCGACTTGTTTATCAACTTCTTTTCTTATTACAATATTAGCATTTTCTCTGTATCTTCTTATATTGTAACAAGAATGCAGAACAGTATGGATATTCATATTCATTAAAAATATAGATCAAGATAATTAAATCATATTTACGCTCCAGAAAGAAATTAAGGAAAGATCTCTCTGATGACGGGAAACTTTCTTAAATTTTTGGATTCTTTCTATTCAGTCAACACGCCGAGCAACTCCTCATCTCTATAGAGAAACATCCTGTAAAATAAGAAACACCAAGATTAAAACATGAGCAATAAGATACACTAAATTAAAGCCAAAATTAAACATGAAATTAAAGAATAATAGAATTGAGTTTCTCTATTTATCGCTTACTCTTTATCACCAGAGGTGTCGAGCTTGACAGGTGTGCCTCCATACTCAGGGAGCAAGACCTTATCACCCTCCTTAACAGCTGGAGCGATGATTTCTCCAGTGTTAGTCCGTCTACCTGGGCCGACAGCAACAACAGTGCCTTGGTTTACCTGCAAAATATAAGGAAGCTCGGAGAAAGATCAGAAAATGAAAACAGGCGGGGAGGGGGGAAAAGTTGAAGTGAGGATAAATAAAAATAAAGGTAATGGCTGATCGTAAGATTAAGAAGTATACGAGAATATGGAGATCAATCAGGGGATAACGGCCACCGTCCCCTGTCTCAGCTGCCATAGTGCAGTGTAAGAGGATTGAAAAGCGGCATCTGCCATCTGTGCCGCTGCATAGATTAAAAATAGAATCTTGATTGTAAAGCTTACCCTTTGAGTAGCTGATTCAGGGAGTAAGACTCCGCCCACAGATTTGCTAGGGGGCACAAACTTCTCCACCAAGACGCGATCAAGCAGGGGAATCAAACGTTTTGCCATCTTAGTCAATCAAATCACACAAGTTGAAACAAGAAGCGCGATGCGGGCGCCTAGCAGAACAATTCACAATTTTATTTACAATGCGTATGCTTGATCGATGTGCTTCTACACATCTACAGCTCGTCTTCTGGAACCAAGAGGGCCAAACATGCTAGAAAGATGGAATATTTGCCCCAATAATTCTCGTCAGTAAACGTTAATTTTCACCCTTGGGGCTGTGATCAGCACTTGCCTATACTTAAAGTATCGGAAGAAATGGGCGCTGCTGCCTGCCGATCATTCTGGCTTCTCCAATAATAAAATTAGAAAACATCTTTTGAAAAATCAAATATAAATAAAAGCTTTGCAAAACAGAAAGTGAATACTAAGACTGGATTTAACAAGGCATACACAATATTAGTCTCCACAGCTATCCAAAATGGCAGCTGCAGCAAAATCGGCGAGCCCAGCTCGTCAAGGCCTTCGCCGGTCAAAACGCCATGCCGCTACAACAACAGAAAATGGCACAGCAATAGTTACTACCAATAATCAGGTACGACAACATATCTTTAATAACATACTTAATTCATCTGAATTCCTTTTTTTATTCCTAAGATGAAAAACTATTATGAAAATTATAATTTGCAGGCCCCTGTCAAATCCCGCTTCCGTTCATTCCGAATTAGACTTTATTCTACACTCGTCCTCGTCGGTTCTTTCATCGGTATTATCTACGCGGGACACGTCCCCTTGATGTTTATGATTTTCGCTATTCAAACAGTCATGGTTAAAGAGTTGTTTGCCCTAGCTCGTGTCGCTCAACAAGAACGCAAGCTCCCTGGCTTTAGGGCCCAGCAATGGGGTTTCTTTCTTATAGCAGCGTTATACGTCTACGTCCGATTTATTAAGAAGAACCTCATGGTTGAAGTCACCTCTTCAGCGAAACTGGCTTCTCTATTAGGTTTACTTTTACGACGTCACACGGTAATCTGCTTTTCATTGTACACAGCAGGCTTCGTCTCCTTTGTTTTGACATTACGTAAAGGCATGTACACCTATCAATTTGGACAATACGCATGGACACATATGATTCTCCTTGTTGTATTCCTGCCTTCTTCCTTTTTCGTTTCAAATATTTTCGACGGGATAATTTGGTTTCTATTACCGTGTGCGCTCGTTATCATCAACGATATCGCAGCATATTTAGCAGGATTCTTCTTTGGGAGAACGCCACTTATTAAATTATCTCCGAAAAAGACGTGGGAAGGTTTTATCGGTGGATTTTTAGGCACTGTAGTCTCCTCATGGTACCTGGCTGCCTGGATGTCAACCTCTGTGTGGCTGACCTGTCCAAGAACAGATTTATCTATTTGGAAATCTATGGAATGCGTCACACCTCCTCCTACATTCCAATCGAAAGATATAACTGTCTTTACTGCCCTAGCAGATGAAGTACCGGAAGGGTTGATGCGCCTCGGTGCTATCATTGCTGCAAAGCTACCTCCTGAACTCGTTCAACGTGCGTTAACATACACCGTGCATGCAGCACCTATGCAGTTTCATGCTGTGTTTTTAGCCGTGTTTGCGTCGATTATTGCCCCTTTTGGTGGATTCTTTGCTTCCGGTTTTAAACGAGGTTTTGATATTAAAGATTTTGGGGATTCTATTCCTGGACACGGTGGAATGACTGATAGGATGGATTGTCAAGTAGTTATGGCAGCATTTTCGTATATTTATTACCATACCTATGTAGAGAGGAATGTGTTGAGTATGGGGGCAGTGTTGGCTACAGCGGTGAAATTGGCGCCACCTGAACAGTTGCAGTTGTTGGAGCATTTAGCGAATTCGTTAGTTGGGCAGCAGTTGTTGCCTGAAGGGCTGGGTTTAGCGATAGGGAATTTCGTAAATGGAATGGTGCTAGAAGGTGGTGGTGGTGGTGTTGCTGCTGCTCCCGCTGCTGTTCATGGTGGTGGTGAATTATAGTTTGATAAATAAAAGAAAAGAGAAATCTTCTTTATTGTATTTTTATCTATTGAGTAGTCTATTTAGATATTCTGACCCAACTTGTTCTTCTTTGCTTTTTATTGTGTTTTTTGTTATCTCTTTTAACTGAATCAAATAAAATCTTAAAAGAGCAAAGTAGCAGCCTAGTAGGCAGCTTCCCGCCACCTCAGCACTAGCAGGTAGAAGCCATTTTTTTATTCCTTTAGTAGCCACTCGTCCACACAATACATCACAAACATATTAACACGTTTTATAAAGTCTTGTTGGACATTTCCAAAGCTTCCAAGGCACCTGCTCAGCACGAAAACTACACAAATAGACTTTCGCTTGCCACACAACACAACTAAAAACAAAGGAATAAATATTTCCACAATGGCTGGCCCTGACTCTGCTACTTTACTCCGTTCTTTGGACCGCTGGGACCAAGCATGGGCTAATCATGATGCCGACGAGTTGAAGAAATTGCTGGCACCCAATTGCACCATTCATGCTGGTAAGGAACTGGAAAGAAACAAAGTTTTATTTTTTCCCTCGGATGGCACACCTCCACCCAACACAACTTTAATATCCTTTCAGATACCGTGATTGTACCCATATAACTGCCTTGTTATATTCAAATTTAACATTTAATCATTAACCCCTCCCTTAAATCCAACTACAGATGGTGTTTTACTCGAGAAAGACCTCAAAGGAGTTGATCCTATTGTTGACCTTCACCGTCGTTATTTCTCAAAATTCGATTTCAAACACGAGACCATCGCCTGTGCAGCCAACCCAGAAACCCGTTCTGGATTCGGATTTTGGCAAGATCATAACCTCCGCCGTAAAGAAGGAGAGCAAGCAGGACCTGGAGAAGGAACTGATATTGCTGGTATATGGAAGGCTGTATTCAATAAAGATTGCTCTGCTGTTGAAGATATCTATTTCCTTCGCCAGTTGCATGCAGAAGAAGCTGAACACCGTTTAAATGATCCTAAATCCATCGCCAAAGGTGGCATTGACTCTTCTCGTTACCCTAAAGCCACTACTGCTGCTGAAGCTGAAGGCCAGAAGCACACAGACGAGCAAAAGGCAGCTCGTAAAGCAGCTGAAAAGTACTCTGAAATTTGGCAAACAGGAGATGTGTCAGTCGCAAACGAGATTATGGAAGAGGATATGCGTAGCACTGATTTGATGCATGGTGGTGAAATGAAAGGTCGTCAAGCATGGTGTGATATGATTAAGAAAGTTTTTGAAGACTGGAAACCTACTTCTTCTTCTTACGATATCGGCGTCTCCCTTGATGGCCGTGTTGCCTTGGTTCACTGGGTATCTGAAGGTTCTGTACCTGAATCTGAAGAGAATATTCAAATGTATGGTTTGAATATGCTTCAAATTAACCCTAAGAATGGTAAAATTCAAGAAAGTGTTGGATTCCGTCAACTGTCGCCGGTAGAGAGAAAGAAAGTGATGAAACCTGATGCATTCACTCGTACAAGTAAGGAACAGTAGATGAAAAGTTTATAAGATAGGGAGAAGGAGAATGGGATAGATATTATATAATTTTGGACGAGTGTAAAATAGGGAAGAAAAGGAAAGGAAAAAAAAAAAGATGCTAGCGTTTGGTTTTTTTTCTGCATTTTTTCATCATTAATGTGTCTTTATGTTGAGTGTAGCATACTAGCGATTTCATTTTGCATTATGTAAATATCTCCATTTTTATTTACAATATAAAACACTATAGATAACTTTCTCTAGAGTCTACTCGGCTAAATCTAAAGAGTGGGTAGAATATCTTATTTTTCAACTGAGAAGTGAGCGGCCATCATCGTATGTGTCTCTCTACAAAGAGCCTCTAGTTTATTAACTGAATTTTGTAGCTGTTGAATTTCTTTTTGTTGGCTTTGTAGTAGAGTAAACATCTGAGGGAGTAAAGATAACGCTGCATTTATATCGTCATTGCTACTTTTCAAATTGATATTCCCACCACCAAAACCAAAACCACCGCCACCACCACTGTTACTATTATTCATATTTTGTTTACTTGTCTTTAAAGCTGATTTTGCTATTGCTGTCATTAATGCCCGTCTAGAATCTGCTGCAGAATCGAAGACTCTATCTTCACTAGATGTCTCTACTGCGAGCTGCGCGAGAAGATCTCTAATGCCCTCCATCTGAGACGAAGATGAAGTGGAAGCGGTGGTAGTTTGAAAATTGTCATTGGCACGTGTTGTTGGTTCTTCATTAGCAGCACCTTGGATAGTATTCTTCTCTTTTAGTAGCTCAACGCTGTCTATGCCAATAGTAGATTTATCTACAAGTGATAGTAATTTAAATGTTATTGTAGAGCCATCTCGTAAGCCTCCCTACGGAAATTGAAAAAAAATGTTTCTTTCTAATTTTTTTGGTTTTTCGCTTCGGCAAGCAAATAAGATACCCAAACTAATTATTTTGGGTTAACAAACAGCGCCTACCTTGGGTGCATATTCTAGAATAAATAAACTTTCATCAGAGGCTTCTGCTGCTACTCCTCTCAACGTGCATTCATATGTTGCTGTCCCACCTCCTCTTTCAGCAGTCAGCACTTCAGCGGTGCGGGCGGTGCATCGGACACTCACGCCTGCTGCTGCTACCGAAGAAGAAGAACCAGTTGCCTGTAAACAATATGAACTTAATTCACTTAATTCATATGCATTACAACTGCTAATACGAAAGTAATTGCAGCCTTACCAGTTGAATTGGCCCAATAACCAATTCATTTGATCTGCCGGCGAGAGCAACAGGGAATTGCCCAGGAACAACAATTGCCTCGCCTGGCAGCCACTCCAATCTCACTGGCACATCCATTTAGATTATGTTCAATTGTAAATACGGCATGACATGATGGGAAACTCTTGTTTACCTATTCGCAATTTCTATCAAAGTTTTTTCGACACCCACCGAAAACACATCTTATCAAGGTTAATTTCGCAGAGATTTAGACCATTCTGAAGTATTCTTTATATTAGATAGGATATAAAATCCAGAGAACGCGGCTTAAAACGTTGCTCTGAATTTATTTTCAGTTCTGCATCCCGTGCATGCAATTACAACATTTGATAAATTTATAAGAGGTTTACGTCGATACAATAATCTAACTACCCGTATGTTTGGACACGGTGTATCTCTTAGGCGCCCAGGTTGCTTCTCAGCAGCCCCTGGCCGCAATACTTCAGTAGGAGCTTTAACCAGCGCCGGCCGTGGCCGTGGTCGAGGCCGTCCAGCTGGGGAACAGCCTGTAGGAGAACAAGCAGCAGATGGTAATCCACCACCACCTCCCCCTCGCAGACTATCAAAACTGTTTGAAAAGTACCAAACTGAGGATTTAGAAGAGCAAAGAAAGGAAGCAGAGAGATATGCACAAGAGCGAGTCGAGGCTGCCCTTGCAGCTCCTACCACTCGAGATGGCCGCCCCAAATTACGCGCTGCAAAGGCTCAAAACTACGTCAAAGGAACCACCGAAATAGAAAAGAAACGGGCCAAAATGTTTACCTACAACCCCGAAAGAAGGGAAGATGAGCCCAACATCGGTGTCTATGGTAAAGGAAAAGCTTGTTGGTGGGCTTTACGTGTTAATCCTGGTCGCGAAAAGCAAGTTGCAGATGGTATAGATAGATTAATTAAATATTTACCTCCTTTACGTATTGATGGTAAAGATATGCCAGATATCGTTCGAGAAGCAGAGTCCTGGGTTCCTGCGAAGAAAGTTAGAGCATGGAGTCCGAAGACTGGGAAATTGGGAAATAAGGCTTTGAAGTATGATGAAGGAGGGTTCTTACTGGTGAAAACAATCATGGATAAACCATTTGTTACCATGCTGAATGGAAATATCAACGTATTGTGAGTCGATGATCATTTTACATGTGAAATTTAAGTTTTTGGAAAGTATCGTAGTTATGTTGAGTTTTTATTTTCTAATTCAATTTTTTATTTTCTATATCTTTTTATTTCTACAGAGGTTTCCAAGATCGTGAAGTGTATGAAGGCGTGTTATTCCCTCGCCCTGCTTCTGCTGAGCTTCTCAAAACTGTCCGTGATTGGGAAGCTGACCTTTCAGACGTCACCGAAGAGCAAGTCAAAGCGCAACTTGGCCTCGACAATGAACAGCTTCCTGCTACGAGTGAACCTTCATTAGAAGAATTCTTCTACGATGAAGACGTTGAAGCATCTATAGCTGCAGTTGAAGAACGTGAGTTGCGTCGTGCAGAGCGTGGAGGAGGTCGTTTTGGTGCTGCTCGGGGCACTCGTGGTGGTCGTGGCGGAGAAGAAAGAGGCCGAGGACGTGGTGGTCGATTTGGTGCATCAGCTCGTGGTGGCCGTGGAAGAAGTGGATTCTTCCCTGCTGATGGGGATAGAGATGACAGATATGGCGATTCTTCTAGAGAATATCAAAGAACTGGAGATGGATGGGATCGACCTCCTCGTAGAAACCGGGATCAAACCAGCGATACTGGTGCTACTGGTGGTGGTAGTGAATGGTATGATGGCGGCAGTAGCAGTACTAGTAGTGGTGGTGGTGCATTCAACAATGACTTTGCAGATAGTACTTCAGGCTGGTTTACAGGTACAAATGATAAAGAAAGTACAATTAGTACTTTTGATGAAGATATTGGCTGGTTTGGTGCTGATGATACTTCTGATGTTAATAAGAGTTATACGGATAGTACACCACGTGCTGGTCTTGGTGGCGGGTCCCGTAATGATGGTGGATTGTTAAGTGATGATGATGACGAATTTTGGACTCCGTCAACTGCAGAGACCGATACAACACCTAAAAATAAAAACTCTGGCGTTGCTGAAAATAGTATGAGAAGTGATGTTGTACCAGCAGCTGGTGGTGGTGGTGATGATGATTTGGATGCGATTTGGGGTGCTGGGATGGGTGGTGGTGAGGTTGATAGTAGTATTAGAGGTGGGTGGATGTCAATGGATAATGATATTGCTGCTGTTACTAATATTGATGATTCTAGGGAGTATAGAGATTCTAGAAGTGAAAGAGGAGGTAGAGGAGAAAGGAGAGGTGGTCGTGGAGATCGTTTTGAAGGGGATCGTGGTGAACGTGGTGGCCGTGGTCGTGGGCGTGGACGGTTTGAGGATAGAGATCGCGACAGCAGTTTCCAAAGGGAAAGGGGAAGAGGTCGTGGCGAGGGTAGTAGCTTTGACGAAGGTGGTGGTCGTGACTCCTATTCTCAACGCGGAGACAGAGGAGGGGAAGGTAGACGTTCTTCTTATAGAGATAATAATGAATATTCTTCTAATGATTCTGGAGGTGCGAGGTTCTCTGGTGGAGATGATCTATCATGGTGGGATGCACCTACAGAGAAAAGTGATGGCGGTGGTGGTGGTGGTGCGGTTGAGAAATCAGTTGAAACAAACCGTGCTTCTTCTTCTTCCTCTTCCTACAACAAAGAGCCTCAAAAGAGTAGTACTTTCAATGATGGAGACGACTGGTTTGGTGACGACTTTGATGCAGGCTTTGGCAGCAGCAGCAAAGGGAATAGCAACCGTGGCAGTGATGGCGAGGCCGCTGCTGCCGCAGCACCTCCGTTGTCTGCTGGAACGAAAGTCGAGGTGGTTTCAGGCCGATTTCAAGATTTTGAAGGTGTGATTGTGGAGAGTAAAGGTGAAAGGGTGAAAGCTGAGCTTGATGTGTTTGGGACACCTACAGTTGTTGAGATTTCCAGAGGCGAGGTGGAGCCGTTTGAATCTTGATCAAGTAAATTTAGAGTAGAATTTTTTGTTGCCATTAATTATCATGCACATACGTGCTGGATGTTTACATAATTGTGTTTTTATGCTAGATACTATTTCTTCTTCTTTTATAAACCCAAGTAATAATGAAAAGAAGACACTTTTGGATTTGGCATCTTCAGATGGCGACTGAACTGATCATTTAAAAACATCAGGGGTATAGTGGTGCTTTTTCTATGTTTCCTGGTTGTTAAACGGTTGGATCACTACACTTTGTTACATGCAATAGCGAGCGAGCATATTCGAGAGTGGGTTGCTCCGGTTTTACATCGATTGACATTCATCATTGATGAATGCCCTAAAAGTTTGCCAAGACGCCTAACAAGACGTGCCAGGGGCCGCCAGGGGCAAAAGGTATGACAGGCACGTATACTGACCGTTCTTGTACGCTATTTCTATTACAACTCATTAATGGTATTAACGCTATACAACAAAATAAACAAAATCAACAAAATCCAGTGCATCACCCCCAGCAGGAGAGGAAGAAAGGTTGGTAGAAATTACGAAATTAAAATCAATCTATAATAACTATTCAGTTCCCAAATCTTCTTTAGCAAAGCCAATTCCCTTCAGTAATTTCATTTTAAGGTCGGCATCATCCAACTCAATTTGTAAGTCTTCGGCTCCTTCCATATCTCCTTCCAGTTCATACGCTACAACAGTCTCTTTCAAAAAAATTATCTTTTCGTGCAATCCTTGAATGATAGCAGCTGACTGCTCCCTCGTTGCAACAGCTGCAGTATAAGTGCTTGGCTCAGCGATTGATATAGGTTTCCAATTCGTAGTATTTAAATGCGGATCCACCGTCAGATTTCTTGATTTGCCATCGATCGTACAATCAGAGAGTCTAATTACTCCCTTTATACCGGTTTCCCCATTCTGATTAATCACAGCACACTCGAGGAGCGCTGGGATAGCACCATATTTTTCTTGCCAAAATCTGCAAGGGATACCTGGATGGCACACATCACATACACATTTTGCAACAGCAGCAGCAGCAGCAGTGATTTCAGCCGCTGGAAGGTTGGCCTCGATGAAACGGGCAGCAGCAGCAATAATGTCATCTGTCAAGTCTTCCACACCTACCGTCTCCAATTCATAAAAAAATGCCTGGGCATCTGGAGGTAGGCCACCATGGGAATCAGTGATATACTTCCAATACGCAAACAAACAAGCTTGGCGCGTTGTGTTGACAATAGCAGGTTCCAGTTGCACAAAATATGGGCAAAAATTTCGCTTAAGCCCACATTTTCCTTCCATAAGATGACTGGCTTCGAAGGAGTCGTCATACTCGTACTGCAATGGCAACTTTAATACTTTGCAGCGGTACCATGCAGCAGCTCGATTCATGGTGAACCCCTGGTTAGGAATAAAGATGTCCCACATCTTGTCGTAAAATTGCCCATAGAAGTTGCCATTAGGCCACGCATGGAACACAGGAATGTCAGGGAAAATAAGCTTCTCATGCCACAAGAATACCATGACCTTCTCTTCGCGTGAACCATCTTCCATCTTGACAAACGCCCGCTGGACAAATCTGAGGCTGGCAACACCGGTGGTATCAGACAAGACATTAGGTCCATAACTTCGAAAATTTATTGCAGCTTCCAATTCAGTTGTGTAAGCTTTAACTCCAGCGGTTTTGTAGTTGTGGTCTTGAAGCCATTTCTTTGAACGAGCGACATGATCTTTGATTTTAACATCCTTTATATCGAACCAGCAGAGACTGTTGAGAGCTTTCTCGCTGAGGTGGCTATTAAAAGCAAGCGTAAATTTCCTGGTTAATGTGGATTTCATGACGGCATCGAATTGCTTGTCGCTAAAATTTTGGCATGCATTATTCTTAACGGTGCCACTATGTAAATCAATTTGCTGGCGAGCAATTATCGCGGCCGCTTTAGTCCCGGAGACAAACTTGCGAGTTTGTGGTTGAGACATAATGAATAAATCTTTTAAAATGCGAGTGAAAGCCAGGGTTCCAGGCTTTATACTAAAATTTCGAGAACCTTACAAGAAACTGGCCGAGTAGGCAGAAGAAGCATTCAGCCAAAGGATCGCTTGTTGGCTTTTTAGGTCTTCCTAATTCAGAATCTTTCTTGCCAAATTCCATCGCTGCCGTGATTAGCTGCGAGGCCTTCAGGGGACCAGCGACTATCTTCTCACCCGTCACACTGTACACAAGATCACATCCTTCAGGCTGGTACTGACGTTCCAGTGCAGCATTTGCATGGCAATATGCTGCATTAAAATAGAATAAGAAAAATAAGTTAGCATCACTAGGGGCTCTAACCGAGGATACAGGCGATATTTCAAATCTGTGACCGAGTCCATGAACAATTATATGCCGAGTCTTACGAAACGCCAAAGAAGGTCCAGGGTTAAACAAACTTTGAACACAGCCGTGCGCCTCCCGCTCCAAAGTCAATGCCAAATCAACCCGAGCCTGGTAGGTTTTAGCGATTGAATCATGAAGCTCCTTCCTAAATTTGAATCTCCTAGGTGCTGATTCCACGTAGCGCCTCTCATTTGTCGATTTATCCTGCTGCCACCGAGCAGCCTCCCTGCTGATCTTTTCAGCATGAGCTGACTCTTCATCAGGATCGCGGGGCCTGTGTGCAGTATTAGAACGCTCTGCCGTTCTAGACTTCTTGGGATTTCGAGCATTTAAAGATGCTGCGTTGCCCCGGTGGTTTCGCCGGCGCTGTGGTCCTCTCTCAGCTGCAGCTAATTGGAAATTCAACGTAATTATTTAAAGTTGTTTTCGTAGTGAAGTCTTTTAATTATAGTATATATACATATTTAAACATTAATTAAAATGAAATATAGCACGTTAAACAATTAGGCGACACAAGGAAGGAAGCTCCCCCTAAAAGGGGGTGCCCTCCTCTCCCTCCTGGACTGACATTAAACGGTAGGCTTACCTGGCGTCCGGCTAAATAAAAAAATTATTTTTGACAGGCACGTATACTGAACCGTTATACTACCGGGACACAGGGGTATGGGGATAGTTTCAAGCCTCAAATCCTGCAACCAATGCATGGGTTTTTTGGCAGCCGATTGGCAAAGGCATGCCTCTACCGGGATTCAATCCTCCATTGCACGCCCCGGCCGGGAATCGAACCCGGATCACGTGCGAAGCTGTTTGGTGTGAAACTTTCGCATTTTATTATGCAGAGCGCTGTGGAAAATCTAAAAAAAAATGCTCTGCGCGAATTGTTTTTCGAATTTCGACGTTTTTAGGGCTTCTAAGGGCTTCTAAGGGCTTCTAAGGGCTTCTACATGTGTTTATACGAGCGTGGGGACCTAGCCGCTTATGTTTGAACCTTGGGGGTAACGTTTCATGCCATGTTTAAGCACTCCAAATACCGAAGTTTAACGCCAACCAAAAAGAACCATTGCAACTCTACAATCGGCAAAATCCTGCCTTACAAACAATAGATTCATTAATGTCCATAGCTCTAAATAAAAACTCTGGTGCTCATTAAATGTAGTAAAATTAACGGCATCCAGGCCGGCCGCTGGCGCCAGCATATTTTTTCAAAAAGTGTGCAACCCATGCAGAACACCTAAAACTGAACTACTCTTCATCATCATATGAATAAAAAAATGATTATGCAAAAATGACATCTTCTCCTAGAGCAGCAGCATTCCGTTCGCTGCCCAGCGTGACATTTGCTTGCATCACTGATGATCAAATTTCCGGACTTCAAGATGGTGGCAAAGAAACTCCAGATATTCTCTCTAGATACAAGAAAGCTGAATTATATCAAATGTTACAAGCGCTTGGCTGTAAACCCCGGCATGCAAGCAAAGCTTGTGCCAAGGTGTTTCTCATCTTGCAACAACGTGCTGCCTTGCCTATCACAGAACGCTACAGTCTCGCACCCTCTCTGCGCACCGTACTTCCCGGAGTGTGCTCTGTAACTCTCCCACGAACAGAGTTTGAAACTCTTGTTTTAGAATCCATGCAGCCTCGGGATCCCACCGCCTCACTCCTTGATCTCCGCACAGCAGCAGCCCTTCAAGAACGCCGCACCAGCGTGACAATTCTCCTCTGTGGAACAAGTGGAACTGGCAAATCAACCCTAGCATCCCTTTTAGCCGCCCGTCTTGGAATCACTACAGTCATTTCAACAGACTCAATTCGACATTTAATGCGGAGTTTTGCCAACCCTGACAAAGAGCCATTGCTATGGGCATCTACCTACCAAGCAGCAGAAGCTCTTGCTCTACCACAAAACCAACAACAACAACCCACAGACCTTCGAAAAGCAGCGGTACGAGGATATCTCTCCCAAGCAGAGGCAGTCATGAGCCAAGTAGATAAGCTGATCGCCGCCGCTGAGAACAGAAAAGAATCTCTAGTAGTAGAAGGCGTGCACCTCAGCCCTGCCTTTGCAGCCCAATTGATGCGCAAAAGACCTTCAGTCGTCCCATTTTTAGTGCATATATCCAACGAAGCAAAGCATTTAGAAAGATTCGCTGTTCGTGCCAAGGCAATGACTTTGCGCCCTGAAGGTAATAGATATGTCCGTCATCTGAGGGCCATACGAGATATCCAAGATCACCTATGTACTGCAGCAGATACTCGTGCAGTACCTAAAGTAGATAATACAAATGTAGATCGATCTGTAGCAACTATACACGCGACAGTGCTAGGGTGTCTCCGTAGGAAAAGTGCTGGAGACTCGCTCGTTGATTTAAGAACCGGCAGGTGTACTGCATTATTAGAAGAATATCTGGGCTGTAAGAATGCCACGTGGAGTGGGAGTGATATGTTGGAATTAATTAAAAGGAAAGTAGCTGCAGGGGAGGCTGTAAGCCCTCCTGAAGGGCCGTCAACCTCGGCAGCATCGACGTCAGTTGCTGGCGGTGCTGGCGGCAATTATAATTATATTCAGGGTGAGAGAACTCCTTCAAAAAGGCTATCTTTATCAGAAGCTACTGCCTATGGGAATGCAAATACATGTACATTTAGTAAAGCTATTCAGAGACTAGAGATGTCTGGTGACCACGAAGATGGAAATTATCTAAAGGAAGAAGAGGAAGAAGGTAGCAGCAGTACTGGAAGCGAAGGCGATGGCGGCGGTGGTGGTGGAGGTGATGGGAGTATGAGTGCCAGTCGTGATGCAGGTATTGGGAGTGTATTAGAGACGGATGAAGGTAGAAGTGATGCTGGTGAGATGTGGATACATGAATTGAATCATTGAAATCACTTAAATGTAACAATCTATAGCTAGCAGGTATATTTTCTACTTGCCATTCCGTGGCGGGCGTCAGGTTTTCTCAATTCATTTTTTTTGCAATTTTTACAAATATTGTTTTCATTGCCGAGACACGATGTATTAAATCTTAAATAATCTATAAACCTTTGTTACAATTGAATTGAGTAACTTTCCTTATTATTTATTATAAAAAACATCTCATCGCATGTCCAGAGCGATCAAGAGCATGCTGTTGGGCAGCAAGGTGGTAATGCAGGAACTAGCGGCATTAGAGATGACATTTGCACGCGGGAAAGAAGGAACCCAAATTATTAAGAACATCACCCCCTATTCAAATAGACTTCCCATTGGGCAGATGATGAGTACCAAACCCGCCGCCTGCAATTTTATAAACAGGCCTTTCTCTTCTAGCACATCAAATAGCAATGCCAGCCAAGAGGACATAAACAAAGCGCGTTTTGTGAGATTCTTTGCAGCTATATTTATGCTCACTGCTGGGATTCGTGTGGCACCAAATGCAGCAGCGAGCACCGTTGATCATACAGTCAAGCTTTTAGATGCAGAAGAACGCATGCTAGTGAGTGCAGGGCTTAGCAGATTAAATATGCTACTAAGTATGGATGCAGTGAAAAGGAGAGCTGTCGAATGTGGCGCTTTGCCTCGGCTTCTGGCCCTCATTGACACCGCTATTGGGATTGGGGCTGGAAAACCCGGAGAAGGTACAGAACAAGATACAGGTATGTATATTTCGTTTCTCTATTGTTATCTAGTTTCTATTAAATCTGTTAAATGTCTTTCATTCTTATTAATATTCAATACAGAGCTTGCAAGTCGAGCAGTGCAAGCGCTCGTGGCGGTGAGCGAGGTGCCAGAAGGATTAGCAGCTATAAAAGAAAATTCGGCTAGCATTGCTGTTTTAAAGAGATTTGTAGATACCGTGCCTCGCACGGGAGGCACTGAAGATGCGTTGCATGCCGCTAAGAGGCTACTAGCAAGGTTGTGATCAGTGATTCGAAATTGTAATTTTATTTCAACCTAAAGCGGCTTGATCGCTGTCTATTAGCGTTCCATAATATCAATAAAATATGGATTCGAATAAATTGTAACACTTTCAGTCCCAATTTTATGATAATGACCCAAATTTGCAGCGAATTGGAATTTAAGTTGTTGGTGAAAGTGCAAGATGAACCCGCTCAATGCCAGCTGAAAACCCCGAGCGGCGCATTAATTTTGATTCTCACAATTTGCCAGAGCCGTTGCTCGGCCGCAAACTCCTAAGGAAGCTGCATGGAGTAACATCATTCGCCAGATTCCTCTGCAGCTCCAATGAGGTGTGAGGGCGCCAAGCATCGTAGTGCTTGAATTGCAGGCCTGCGCCACCCTTTGAAAGGCTGAAACCTGAACATGTGACAGCATTAATAAAATTGGAATATGCTTTGCAGAACCGGCCACTAGGAGAAACTGTGGTGCTGGCTGCAAAATTGTTTTAATTAAAGTTGGCGGTGGTTGTACGCGTTTAGGTAAGAAATTGGCTATTTTTTTCTGAACACGGCGGTGTATATGCACATCGTGATTTGTATACACATAATTAAAGGCGCACTGCTATTAAATTTGCCTGCGACTGCCCACTGATCTCTTTCCCCTTCTTGCATTGCCTTGCAGGCAAGATGAAGCTCCTACCTGCTGTTCTCATGCTTGCAACGCTGCTTCTTGTTGTACCATCGACTGAAGCCACTAGAAGAACCCTTGCAGTGAAAAAAGGCCCCGCAAATTCCGCTGGAGGACGACAGGTCAATTTGCCTTCACCTCCTGCCTTCCCACCTCCCCCACCTCCTCATCCAGCCTTCTCTGATGTCTGCAAGAAATTCAACTTCACAACATACAAGAGGGTAACATCCAATCAGGAGCTTAGGGTTGCCTTGAAAGATGCTCAACCTGGTGACATGATTGAAGTCATGCCAGGCAGCTACTGGATCAGAACCCCTGGTGGTGGTGGCGGTGATGGCTCTATTATAATGCCTGAGATCCCTGAAGACGAGGGTAATGTTGAAAATGATGTCCCTGATGATGCTCCAGAGCCCATGGTTCCCGCCAAGCCTGCTCAAGGAGATGGTGAGGAATCCCCATCGCCTACCCCTCCTCCTCCCGTAGCTGCAGCACCCAAGCCTGCTACCCCCAAGCCTAAACCTGCTGCTAAACCCAAACCAGCAGCCAAACCCAAACCAGCAGCGAAGCCTGCAGCGAAGCCTAAGCCGGCACCTAAACCCAAGCCGGCCCCTGCTTTAAAGCCCAAGCCCGCTCCGGCTCAAAAACCTAAACCAGTTCCTGGTCCTAAACCCAAGCCACCGAAACCATCCCCCAATCCCAAGCCTCCATCTGTGCCTGAACCCGAACCTGAGCCTGTCCCCGCTCCCGAGCCTGTATCTCCTGCTCCTCAGCCTCAACCTGAGCCCCTTATTGCTGAGACCCCCGCCCCCGCCCCGGCCCCTATCAAGCCCCTTGTTACTGAGGATCTTAGCAGCAACACCACTATAGTAGTATCAGATGATGATATCGATACCTACCCTCAAATGACGACCAGGTACTTAATCAAATCTGATGATCCCCCTTCAGGTCTTACTGGCAGCGGCAATGAAGCTCCTATGCTTGCTACTGGTGGTACTATTTTCAACAAACACGGTGCCCCTGGCAACTTGATTACCATCTGCGGAACCCCTGAAAACACTACTTTTGAAGGTACTGGTCTTCTCCCCAACTCTTGGAGAGGCTATTCCATTCGTGTTGTCAGCTCATCCTACATTCGTGTGGCAGGATTCAATCTTGTGAATGCATTGAAAGGCATTGATGTTCAAAACACAACCAACAGTGAATTTATGTATTTGAATACCAATAACACCAAACAAGAAGGTATTCGTCTCAGATATAACTCTACAAATAACACTGTAGAGTATAACAACATTTCCTACACTGGAAATTTGTGGGCTGGATGGGGTGAAGGAATCTACGTTGGTACATCCAAGAGAAACAGTATCATGTACAATTTACCTGAAGATCATACTGATTACAATGCCTTTAGGTATAACAGATTCGGTGCTGGTGTTCTTGCTGAGAATATCGATGTTAAAGAGTTCACTACTGGCGGTAAGATTGTTGACAACCGTTTCAACGGCAGCGCCATTCAAGGTATCAATGGTGCCATGTCCTGGGTTTCATTAAAAGGAAACAACTGGACTGTGTTTAATAACACTGGTACTGGATTATTAGGCGTTGGTGCTGGTTTCAGAGTGCTTGTGCAGTGGGAAGGACAAGGAATGTACAACCGCCTTTTAGAAAATGATTGCTATAATTTAGACAATCAGTCTTATTGCGTTTATGTCCATCCCAACGCCGCTGAAAACGTGGTTGGATGCACAAATACTGTACGATTCTGGCCTGGTGCAAACTCTACTGAGATTACACCTCCTGCATGCAATTGCGTTAGAGATTGCTCTGTCTTTACAGAAAAGACATCAGTTGTTGCCACCAGCACCACCCGCTCTCCTTCCCCTTCTCCCATTCCAATTGTGCCTAGTATCCCTACTGTCATTGCGAATCAAGTCATGGGCTCTAAAGTGGAACAACCAGGTATCTCTGCTTCTGCAGCTCCTGTTGTCACCCAGTCTTGGTCTGTTCCTGGTCTTGATGGCGATGCTGATGGAGAAGCACGTCCTATTTGGGATTAAATAATTTAGAAATAGAAGAATTGCCCTCAACCTTTCTTTCTTTTTCTTCTTTCTTTTTTTCTTAAGCATTTTTCTACTATGTCTCTATTTGTTTGTCTCTACTAATAGAATAATAGAGAGCAATCACGTTTACTGTGTTTTGCTCTCTCCTCTGGGAAATTTTATTTTCGTCTTGTTCCGTTTTGAATGATACACAATATATCGTATGTTGTCTCTTTCTCTGATTATTCTGAGAAGAATGAATCCTAGGAGGAAGATTTATGAAGAAGAAAACATACATTTTGTTTTTTCTCTGCCATACTTTTTTTCTCCTTCCTTGCACTGCATCTTGTGTCATCGTCTTTTTTTCGCTATAGAACAGAATTCTTTTTTTGAAGCTTGTTTTAAAAATCTCTGCTTGCTGCTGCTTTGTCTCCTAGCCCTATTCGTGTCTATCTTGTCGTTTTCTTTTATCTAAGCTCCAAAGGGATGGAGAGAAATAAGAAAACAGAAAATATATAAATTTGCTCACGAGCTTGCACGTTGTCGAGTACGCTGTGCGCTGTGTTTTGTTTCTTTCTTTGTTTTTTCGCTCCGCCTTCCTTCGCCCCCATATTTTTAAACTCTGGCGCCCACCACTTCCTTGAACCTTAATTACTATCATCCCTCATCTCCCTTTGCATCTCCATGTCCTCGTTCAAAATACCTTTTTCGCCCACCACCTTCGAAACAAAATCCACCCGTTCTTCAAAATATAAAATTAAACTCAGAATTATCGAATCATGAATCGCACCCCAATCAAGATAAGTCTCTCTATTGTCATATCCTTATCCTTACTATAAATGTTGATAACTTCTTTGTTGTCTCTATATAAATGCATCATAAATGATAACTAGCATGTAACTCATTTTATCAAAGAACTGCCCCTACAATGGACAAGAATCGAATATAGATAGACACCTGTTCCCACTGCTCACGAATTACAAAGCTTCCTAGAGTATAAATAGTTAATTTAACAAGTGTACAGATAGTTAGGCAGCCTGCGCTGGCATGCTTCCCCAACCTAAAAAAGCGAAGCAAATAAACACAAAAATCCTAAAAAAAAGAATAACATTCTTACTAATTTATCTCCTTGTTGGCATCGAAGGGTACTTGCTTGCTAAAGCGTTTGCACCAGCTGCTGGTGCTGTTGGTGCAGTTTCTGGCTGTGGGGATAAACTCCGTTCACGCTTTCCACCCCGAGCACCTCTACCACCTAAACTACCACCACCACCACCGCCACGGACCGCAGCTCCTCTGCTGCCTCTTCCACCAGCAGGTGCTCGCGCTGCTGTATTGCCAACTGTTCTATTGTCTCCATCAGGTACACGAGTACCTCTATTATCGCTATTGCTCCTTCCAATACGCTCGCCATCACCTTCTAAAGGGCCACCGTCTGCGTTTGTCTCATCAGCAGCAGGAGTATTCCTCCTTTCTTCCCGTTCTTTTTGATCTGTACGCTCTAAAGTCTTGCTCTCTTTAGGAAGAACACTAGTACCAGAAGGACCTGCAGTCTCACTTTGCTGCCTTTGCTTCTCCTTCTTGCCCTTTTCCTTCTTATCAGCACCACCGCCACTGCTAATCACTTTATTTTGCCAATACTCCAAATCAGGAAACAAATCCACAGCATGCGCATCATGCACCACCACCCCTCGCTCTTCAGCATCATCAATCAATGCACTCCATTCCTTGTTCGATCTCAACGTAGATAGAGAACCTAGCACCCACAGACTACGTCTCGCCCTTGTAATAGCAACATTTAATCTTCTAATATCATTAACAAAGCCTAATCCACCTGCTGCACCAGCACGGACACATGATAATATAACAATATCCACTTGGCGACCTTGATATGAGTCTACAGTTTCAATTGCAACTTCTTTCAAGGCATCGGGGGAGCCGCACACGGAAATAAAAGTTTGGCGGAGAACTGTTCTTTGTTCCCGATAAGGAGTAATCACAGCAACAGAGACCTTGGGAGGGAAAGGAGAAGGAGTAGTAGTATTACTTTCTAAAGAAGTAGAGTCTCTAGCTGCATTCTTATGTTGTTGTAATAAGAAAGCGCGCAACGAAGCATACATACAGGCAGCAAGTTCTGCCTCAGCAACATTGCTTAATGACCCTCCTGCACCTTGTCTGCGCTGTTCTTTTCCCCTCGCAACATCAAATACTAAATACGGACGAAATAAAGGTTGAGAATGGTATAACTCAGCAGGTAATTCAGTCACAGACGCAGCATCTTCTAATTTATTTTCATAAAAATGCCGAGACGGGAAACTTCGTATTTCTGGATGCATCCTGTATTGGACAGTAAGTACCACTACAGGACAACCTTGGGATTGTAACCGTTCAAATAACGATCTTTCCATAGCGACAGACTTTGCAGCTTCAGATAGAATCGTTGCTGGCAGCTGTTGAGGGTCGCCAACTAAAACAACTTGTTTGGCACCAAAGGCAAGTGGCTGGAGTGCAGCTACCTCAGAAGACTGACCTGCTTCATCTATCAAAACAGTCCGAAATGGGGCTTTCGCAGCGACAGATTTGAATACCTTGCGTTGTGTGGAAGAAAGCGTGGCAAAGACCATTTCAGCTTCTTGTAATAGCAGTGCTTCTAATTCAGTTTCGGCTCGATATGCTTGGTTTGAATCTCTGCCGCCACCACCACCGCTGCCACTGCCCCAAACGAGATCTCTGGCTGCTTCTAATCTCTCCATTTCTCTACGTAATCTATGTGCAGCTTGTACTCTATCTACAAGCCGACGTGCAGTGGAAATCGCTTCTTGACCAGGCCGGCAACGTTCTAATGATGCCTCCAAAGCAGCGACTTCTTGTTCCGCCATGGCCATTTTTGAAGCAGTATCTGCACATCTACGCTGCCATTCCGGTTGCTGCATATCTCTATATCGAGCTACAAGTGACCGTAATGATCTTTCCCGTACTGCGGGTGCTACAACTGAGTCATCAGCTCCTACTCTTACGATATTTGGACGGTAAATGGTACCGCCACCGTCACAAAACCCTAGAGACATCACTCTCGCCATGAGTTCATCACAGGCAGCGTTGGATGGAGTACAAATTAATATACGAGGTTTTTTTGCTGCAAATGTAGCACCAAGACGGGCACTTGTACTACTATTTTTATTGTTATTATTACTAAGATCTCCACCACTATTACGTAATATATCAAATTGAGTTGAATGTGTCCCTTGGACTCCATGTGGTAGCACGTGCTGTACCATCGATTCGTAGTACCGTTGGAATGCGACGAGGTGCCATACATTGAGTACACCACGGACTGTATGGGTCTTCCCTGTGCCAGGAGGGCCTTGAATAAGAACAAAAGAAAGTTTAGGTGGCGGTGATGACGGTGGTTGCTGGTGTGGTTGCTGGTGTGGTGGTTGTGATGTTTTCAATCGAGATGTTGAAGGACCTGCTGTTCCTTTCTCTTTGTGAGATGTAGTTCCTGAGGAAGCTGGAGGATGCCTTGATGTTGATAATGGGGCAGTAGGACCTCCAAGATGACACGCTGCCATCTGCACAAAATTAAAAAGAAGGAGATTCAAAAAGTGTTAGGGTTAATGAAGAAAGAAGAGAAGCAGCGTATTAAGATATTGGTTGCAGATTTAGTTACTGTACCTCTATTGCTTCCAGTTGTTTATAATCATATTGAGATTTCAAATATTTAATAAATGCTGGATGACGTGCTTGTTCTGGCCACATCCTCCTCCTCAAATCCTGCAAAAGAAAATATTGAAAAGTAAAAAAAAGTCGGTTAAATTAAAACAAGTCAGTTATGTTAGATTATTCTGTCTGTTTTCAAATAATAAATTTTCTGCTTGCCATTCGTACAAAAACATGCAACCTACATCATTTTCATAGTATTTCCCAATATCAGCCAACAATTTTGGTTTTAAAATATGTTTCATCAATTCCGAGTCAACCGATCGCACAGCGTGCACAGCGTCAAACTCTCTTTCTGAAGTGACCAACATACCAGCAGAGGTCATATACCACGCTGAGGGGAATCTACGCAGTGCATCTAGTATACCAGTGCAAGGGGAACTATCACTGGAAGCGTGATTAGGACAGCAACATGGATGAATCTTAATTGTCACCTCTTGCCCGCCGCCACCGCCGCCACCACCACCACCGCCTCTGTTGTTGGCATCATGTTTATAATTTGTATTCCCTCTAAACCCACCGCCTCCACCTCGAATAGTTAATCCAGCAACTACTTTTGCAGCAGTGTTACTTATAGTAGTGCTATTATTATCTTCTTCTTCAGCAACAGTAGTCGTGTTGGCCATTTCTGCTGCTGATGCTGTCGACATGGGAGTGCCTTCTCTAGAACCACCACCACCATCGATTTTCTTCTCACTCTTCTTCTTTTCCGAATCTTTTAATTCATCGATTCGAGACCGTTTTACAGGCCGCGTAGCTGCCCCTTCATCACCATCTTCTACTGTAATACCCCTTCTAGAATTGTTATTTTTGTTGTTGGTAACACCAGAAATCCAGTCCAGGGCACATTTTTGAGGAGGGCGTCCCAGCGTCAGCACGACTGCCATATTAGTGCCTCCACACGATTGTAAAGCTTCTTGTTCCCTTCCGCCTTGTATTTTCATCCTTACATGTGCCCATCCTTCTGCACGTTCGTCTATAGAGAGGATTTCAACTCGCCAGGTACGTCCTGCAGTACAATTTTCAGCCCAGTCTGTTTTTAACCCTTCTCGAGCTTCCTCTAAAACTAAAGGATCTAGAGTGGCTATATACTCATCTATAGAAGGGAATTCCATGGGAATTTCACCATTAAAATCATCACGGGAGATCTCTTGACAGGCGCGATGCCAGAGTTTTCCGCCAAGGACTTCTGCTTCAAATCGGTCTTTGGAGTGAGGTGGAGCTCGACGGCGGGCAGCTCGTTGGGTGGTGGGGCGAAGGAAAGTAGTTGCTGTGGCGTTCGTAGGAGGCGCGCTGCGTTTCGGGATGATGTGGACTTTTTCGCCACCAGTTCCGGAGATACCACTGCTGTCACGGTCGCTTTCCATTCTAGGAAAACCGCTCCTGATCACTAATAATTAAATTGATTGATCGCACCTAATTCATTGTTGAGAAAAGCAAGAATGCAGCGTTTCTCTCAGTTCGTTGATTTCGGTGCCTTATTAGTGTTTTAAAAAATAATAAGATATCAAGTTCAGCATCGAATGCATGCTTAATAAAGCATTCAACTTGGCTTGGAATAATGGGCTCGCCGCCGTTTTGCACTGCAGGTGCATTTCTCCATTTCTGCTTGCAACCAGCCCTTCTTCTTTCTACACCAAATTCTTCATTTCACGAAAGGTATACGAATTACACAAAATAACACAGAAAGAATAATAAAGTACGCTTTTATATGCATTATAATAGCACTAGGCAAACATAAAAGATTTTAGTATGTCACGACTACAAAATAAAATTAACTCTTTTCTCCAATAGATACCAAGGTAATATTAAAATTTAAACACTATTTAACACTGCTGCGTACTTAATAAAGGACATGTACACTGCCTAGACCCTAATTTCACACACGCAGTACTTGCAATCAAGAATCCAGTCGGCCCCTCGCCCGCTTGTTTCTGCAAGCTCCACATCATCATACCAGCCCCACCTTGCGTTTTTACAAAGGAAGCAAGGTCACTCACTTCAGTTAAGCTAATTACATGCCCACCCCATGCTTCAGGAGCGACCTCCACCCCTAATGTAAGCTTGCTTTTATCATACAGAGAAGCATACGCTGAAAATGCTTGCTTTGGGTCATAGGTAGTCCCTGCGTCATACGACATGATATTGACCATATCAAGCATATTTCCGACAGAGTTAAGCATATTTACAGCGACGCCGCTGTATTGTCCTGCAGGCTGGGCTCCTATGAAATCCCCTTGGCCAAACGCGCCTGTACTCCATGCTGCCGTGGTGAGCAATAATGGCCGGGGAAGGGCTGCACGCAAGGCTTTCACGGAATTAATGTATTCACTGTCAGTGGTACAGCTAACATTTGGCCCGAAATTACCACAATTTGGGTTTGTGGGCTCGTAATCCAAGTCAACTCCATCTAAATTAAAGGCCTCGACGAAATCAGCAATTGCCGCAGCGTTTAAATTATTAAAATTTGTATAGGTAGCGCCACCAACAGCAACTAAAACCTTGGTTTTAGGGTTTCGCGATTTTAACAAAGCAATTGCTGCTTTGATTACAGAAGGGTCGCTGCTAAAATCTAATCCAGTACCAGCGAATGTGACCCCTCCGGTATAGCTTGAATCTGGGCGCATAAAAGAAAGGATGACGTAATTAACGTATGAAGGGATGTTGGCGATATTGTTCACTGCAGCAGAAGAGCTCCAGGGATCTGACCAGGACTGAAAATAGCCTACAAAGGCATAGTTGTTGGTGGAGGGATTTGATGGTGGCGGTCGAGTGGAAGGGGAAGGGGAAATGGGAAAAGGGCTAGGAGAAACAGGCTTTGGAGGTGGTGGGCGCTTTCTAGGTGGAGGTGGGGACCGTCTTTTAGGCGGAGGAGGGGATTTACGTTGGCGTGAAGGTGGTGGTGAACGACGCTTTTTCCTTGGAGGCGGTGGGGTAAAGATGACTGTTGTTGTTGGCCCTGTATCCTTTGCCGTGCATTGTACCTGTTCAGACCATTCACATCTCTTAGTGGAATCGTTGAATGAGGTTTCACTAGGGCAATTTCTGTAGTAGCTCTGCGTAGGGCTTACGCATTCGTAATATTTGGTGCATGAGGCGGTGGTGTCGGGAAATGTTCCTGTGGCACCTTTTGCAGCGCACCAGCACGAGGCATCACCCGCAGCGCATTGAGCTTTGAGTTCTCTAGCCTGTTGTAAAGGGAATTGGAGGTTTGAATCGGCAAGAATGTGGAAAATGACGAGAGGATGCACAACAATAAAAACAACTTGAACATGATAGTTTACCTGAACAGCATTAGCTATTCCGACGACTAATATGCATGCCAATAATAACTTAAAATTCATGCTAATCTATGTATTGAAAATCTACAAGAAATAATGACTGTAAGCAGGTGCCGCGGACAGATGTGATCTTGAACATTGAAATTCTTCTGGTCAGCGTCACAAAACTCTGATCAAATGGTATAAATTAAGTCAAACAGAGTAAAATAAATAAATGTATATGTTTTTAATAGGCATGAATGCGTCATTAAAAAATCAAATTGCTTCTTACCACCATTTTCCTTGCTCCTTGCATGTGCAGCTTCTCGGACCGAACTGTTCAGGACATTTGCCACGTTTCGGTCGAACCCCTCTTACGAGAGAGGGATTATACGGCGATTTCTGCCTTGTAAATGATGTCATGTGGGTGATTCAGACACTAGCATAGATGCAAGATGAAGCATGGCCCGAAACTACACTGCAATGGCAGGGGCGGCGACGGTGGCGGCGGCAACAGTCGGCAAGGCAATTAATGATCGAAACGAAGCTGCGCCGTCTCCAAAGACTTGGATTACAATACCTTGTGGCCAATGCAAGCAGTTTCGGGTCATCACATTATTTGAAGGAGCAATGGGCAGCAGCCAAATTTTCATGCTGGTCTCTCCGCTAGCACAGTAACTCTAGAAGACTTTCGTAGTATATATACTCGCTACAAACCCTGGAGACCATATTACCTTAGTAACTATATTTTACGGTCTCTATTAAGAGCCTTATTTATTCCAAAACGTATTCGGTCGCTCATAAATTAACCTTTGCAGTTGAGGAATTTTGAAGATCAACAAGCGCATTTGGAGTTTTGCTTTGCCTGGGACCCACTCACCTTTCGCACCACGGTTTTGGAATATTTTACGAAAATGACACGGAACGCGTTGTAGCGTTCGAGTGTACGTAGCTACTTCCGTTTCGTAATCTCTTGCATTCGAAACTTTTCTGGAACCTCCCTCGCTTCCTTGCATTCCGCACCTTGGTTTTAAAATGATGAAGAACTTGGGGCAATCGTATCTCCTCGCTAGGTTCCTTCTTGTCCTGTGTTGCAGCATCTCACTGGCAACCTCGACCATGGCCGCACCTCTCCCACGCCCGCTCTCATTGCACGTTCCTCAAGGAAGTAGTAGCAGAGAACAGCGAGAACAATTAGGAAGCACTAGAGACCCTTTACCGCCATGGTTTGCACCGGATACCTCGTCTTCTTCATCGATATCGTGGTGGCAAAGATCTTGGGAAGCGTGGCAACGATGGCGAGAAGGTGGATCGTCATTTTCGTCAAATGAAAAATTGCAGCAAATTATAGTGACACCTGTCCTAGCAGATGGAACAACAGCTTCTCCAGCGAGTCTATGGCTACCACATTCTCAACTGAAACATGAACAAGGACTGCATCGCATTAAAAACCCAACTAATTCTAAAAATTCAATAAGAGGAGAAGATATTTTCTTAAACGGAGAAGAAGAAAGAAGCAACAGTGGCGGTAGAAGTAGTAAATTTTTCAACATAGACACAACAAAACCATCAAATAAACTTGATTCATCAGTACCTTGGTACACGTACAACACTTCTGAAGCCACTCCACTCGTCCCTACGAACTTAGCATGGATGTCAGATGCACAAGAAATGAATTTCCGTGCTGGCAACGGCTCTTTAGACATTGACGTCGCTCGAGGTCTCTCCCGTCTGGTCGCTACCACGTATTGCAACGTTACAAACCTACCTAAATGGAATTGTACGCGGTGTGAAAAGGGGTTTACCCCTCGCCGTGTTATCTTCGATCCATTATGGGATTTACAAAGTTTTGTCGGGTGGAGCGATACAATGAATGCAATTGTGATTGCCTTTCGTGGTACGGATAGCCATTCGTACTACAATTGGGTAGAGAATATGAGAACATGGAGGACAGATTTAGCGTTATCGTACGAAGGGATACCTCCACATGCTTTAGTCCATGGTGGATTCTTTTATTCGTATAATTCGAGTTATCTCGCGGCGAATATTACAGCGGCGGTGAAGGAAATTGTGTTGGAGAAAATGGCGCATGAAAAGGGGGCGCAAGGTGGTGGACAAGGTGGATATTGGACTGATTCTGATTTTAAGTTTGAGAATTATACACAGTATAGTAGCTTTGGTGGCGCTGGTGGTACAACAACAGAAGAAAAGGAAAACGATCAAGGTGAAGAAAATGAAGATTCAATTCGTAAGAAGATGGCCTCAGGATCTGCACCAACAGTCTTTGT
>JAUKPQ010055655.1:0-26488 GCA_032273045.1 Chloridella minuta | reverse complement strand
CGAAGCTACGCTAACTATGAATGAACAGCAGGCTATCAATTATGCAGAAACTTTAAAGTCCGCAGTAAAGGATGTTAAAGAATTTCGTAAACCAAAAGAGAATTCCGCAGCCGTTAAGGCAGCAAACGAACAAGACTGTGTATGACCAAAGTAAGTAAGAGTCCCGAACGGATGACCTTTCAAGCAGAAGGGTATGCCAAACGCCTAACTGACCCCACCGCTACCGAAGAACAAAAGACTAATGCTCTTGCAATGCTAGAACTTTGGAAAACCTGGCGTGAGGAATCTATCGCACAAGAACTCAGCGAAGAATGGCAAAAGAACAATATGGAATACGATTTGCGAACCTGCCAACCAATGTTGCGGAAAGTTCGAGCCAGTGAAACTTATGCTCAAAATCTGTATGCCGCTATGTGTAATATGCAATTCCAAAAACTAGATGTTATTCCAATCCTTAAGAACGAACTTTGGAGTTGTTCTTGGCGTCACTCAGGCGGCATCATTGCCGATATGCGAGTGCAAGGGGACTACATCGATTGGTACTGTAGTGGTATGGGAGAAGGGTTAGGCAACGGCGATACCGATGGCACTAAAGGCTATGTTCCCGAAGGCATTGTAACTGAAGAAGTACGTATGGATCTAAAAGAACTGGGTTGGATTCCAGTGGAGTGGGACGACGAAGAATGAGTTATATGCTTTTTGAAGTTTGGTTACTTGATGACATTGGCCATCAAGAACTAGTAGACACTACGGCTAGCCAAAAAGAAGCCTTCGAATTAGCCCAAAATAGCCTAACTGAAGATTGGGTCGAAGCTGTCGTTTATCAAGAAAACGAAGAAGGCGATAGCATTGTTATCAAACGATTCCAAAACACAGCCACTTGACAACTACCTAAAACGATGCTATAATATAAGTATTGTTTAATTAAGCATAGGAGCAATTCAATGGCAAAAGCCGAAACCAAAACTCGTGTAACTAAAAAACAAGTTATCGCACATCGTACTCGTACTGTTAAAGATCATAGTCCGGTTTGGGAAGGTTGTGAGTCTTGGGACGATAGCACATTCCATCGTTTCTTTAAACGTGCAATGGACTACTATCGCTTAGAGAGCGACATTAAAACTTACAAGCCTGTTGTAGTTCGGTGGATGGAATCGGTTGGCTGTACCAAAACTGATATCACAGCGTTTAAGAAAGTAAAAGACAATCGTATCAGTACCACAATGGGTGCTGTTGCTTCTTGCTTGAATCGTGGAATGACTCCTCAGCGTGATGGTTTTAATAGTGGGCGAGATACTGCCGCTTGGTTGCGAGCAGAGATTGTTAAAGTAATTGCTGCTGGCAAAGATGACATCGACGAAGTTGAAGCTAAAGCAATCGAAGCTGCAAAGCCAGCTGTCTATACACCGTCAATTCAAGAACGTGTTCGAGAAGCCAGTTTTAAAATGACTGAAGAAATCGAAGATGCTCTCGAATCGTTTGCACAAGATCCAGAAGCATTTGATGCTAAACAGTTCAAACTGGTAAATCTACTCCGTGGCAAACAGGCTAAAGCCGCCCACGCTCGTATTATCAAAGACCTGTATGTGCGTCAATATGACGAGTATCTCGAAGTTGCAGAAGGCAAAGACGAGCAACTCAAAGAAGGATACAGCCATTTAAGCAAAGCGCAGATGAAAAAGATCACAGCGTTTTACAGTGAAATACTGTCAGCCTGCGATATGTTGGCCCAGGAAGCTAAAATTAACCGTGCGCCACGTGCTAAGAAAGCAGTGCCAGCAGATAAGATTGTGGCTAAACTCAAGTATCTCAAGTCAAACGAACAGTTGAAACTGGTGTCTATTAATCCAACAGATATCATCGGTGCTAAAGAGTTGTGGGTGTTTAATATCAAAACCCGTAAGATTGGCAAGTATGTTGCTGACGAGTACAAAGATCTCAGCGTCAAAGGTACTACGATTATTGGATTTAACGAAACACTCAGTATTCAAAAGACACTGCGTAAGCCAGAGGAACAGCTCAAAGAGTTTAAAGCAGCTGGTAAAGTTGCCCTGCGTAAGTTCTTAGATGACATTAAAGCAGTAGATATCAAGCTAAACGGTCGTGTAAACGAAGAGACAATCCTACTTCGCATACAATAACATAGTAAATACTCAGTAGAAAAAGCGGGCCTTGAGCCCGCTTTTCATTTATTGATAAATACCTTACTAAGAGAGTATGGTAAAACTATGACCACTAAAGATAAAATCGATTCAATAACTAAAAATCTAAAAGACCTCCTATCTAACAACGTGGGAACCACAGTTTCCAGCATTCAATTTGATGGCGATATCGTAGGTAAAGGATTACAATGGACTGGCAGCGGACACATAAAACAGATAGTTTACAATGTAAATCCAGACAGATTATGCTCTTCGGAAAGTATTGATATTGCCGGAAACAAAAGCCTTTTAATCGGTGGAGATGTTGTACTATCAGGCACTTCACTCGGCGACAATGTAAAACACAGCAGCCTAACACAGCTAGGAATCCTAGAGGGATTGCTAGTTGAAGGGTCAGTATCAATTAATCAATACGTTTATTTTGATTCCACAACAAATAACCTAGGGTTTGGCACACCGAATCCTAAAGCACAGATCAGTATTGTAGATAAAAGTCGCGAAACAGCACTTGATAAAGGAAAAGTAGGTACCCTATCCAACGACAGCTTTGATATTGTTACTAATAATATTCCACGAATCGCTGTAACAGCATCTGGCGATATACAGTTTGGTAATACAAAACAACCATTATCAAAAGTATCAGTTCACGGACAGTTAGCTATCAAGGTTACAAATCCAGATCCGGATGTTGATTTGCACGTTAACGGCGCTGTAAAATTCAGCGGACACTTACAAAAATATGGACCATATCCTCCAACTTCTGGATATCACAGTGTCGGTGATATTACTTGGAATGACCAACCGAAGATCGATTCTTATGCAGGCTGGATATGTATTAACGCAGGTGACCCCGGACGCTGGGAACCATTCGGTAAAATTGGAAATCAATAATTATGACCAGCAAAGATAAAATAGATTCACTAGTTGAAGATCTTAAAACAGTTCTAGTACAGGGCTCAAACACATTCGACGGTGACGTTGACGGCCAAGGGCTGTTATGGGTTCAACAAGATTATAACAAACAGTTTGTATTCCATCGAGGTCCGGATAGATTCTTTTCATCTGAGACTATCGATCTTGCTCGCGGCAAAGGGATTACTGTCGACGGAGTTCCGTTAGTTAATGAAAAAGAACTAGGAACAACTGTTACAAAAAGTAATCTACGTGAAATTGGACGATTAAGAAAGCTAGATGTTGATGGACCGTTCAGTGTCAATCAATTTTTGTTCTACGATGCTAACAGCGATCGTTTAGGCCTTGGCACTGATACTCCAAATGCAGCATTAAGTGTATTCGATGAAGGTGTGGAGATTGTATTAGGGGCAAGAGAATATAACAAAGGTGGCATTGGTACATTTAATCATACACCACTTGAACTTGTCACAGACAACACTACACGAATTACTATCACAGCCGGTGGCGATATCGAACTTGGCAATAAAAACTTTGATCAAATTAAAGTGTCTGTGCTTGGTTCATTGAGTATCAACAGCACTAATGTTGATCCTAGAGCCGATCTTGATGTTAAAGGTCCTGCAAAAATTAACGGGATACTGCATCTTAGAAGCAACGAAGTACCTAGTACCGGTAACTTCAACCAAGGCGACATAGTTTGGAACAGTCAACCACGTGCTGGTGTATGTGTCGGATGGGTTTGCACAAAATCTGGAGCGCCAGGCGTGTGGAACGCATTCGGTGAAATCAAATAAAGCATTAGTCATTGGCAACGGTGAAAGCCGTAGATCTATTGACCTAGAAGATTACCGTAAGGACTATGTTCTTATCGGCTGCAATGCTATTCATAGAGACATAGAAGTTGCTCATCTCGTCTGTTGCGACAAACGAATGGCTGAAGAAGCTGCTAGGGCTACTGACATTCCAACTATCTACACACGAAGTGATTGGATCACACACTTCAAATCGACCTTTACCAACGTAGAACAACTGCCAGAATTGCCATACACCGGCACTCTCAAACAGGACCAACCTATTAATTGGGGCAGTGGAGGATATGCGCTACTGTTGGCAACTACATTACCAGTTGACATTATCACTGTTGTAGGGTTTGATCTGTATCCTACGAATAATACTGTTAATAATCTATACAAAGACACAGCGAATTATGCGAAATCTAACAGTAAACCAGTAGACTATTCGTATTGGGTTTACCAGACTGCTAAACTTATAGATTTAAATCCCAACAAGACATTTCAATTTGTTAATAAAGAAGGATGGACTATTCCTACAGAATGGAAAAAATTTAACGTAGAGAGCTTGACAATAAATACTTTTACTAGTATACTAGTTCAATAGACACACACATAGAGGACTTTATGGCATCATCCCTCTTTAAACATTCTGCAGTCATCAAACTTGCTACCTATATAAAGGAGACTAGAGATGGCAAAATTTTATTCAACAAAAACGTACGGCAATGATAGAGGTCTTAGTTGCTGCTTTAGACAATGGCGTGCCACACACAGTCATTGTTCACCACTACACGGTTATTCAATCGGTATCAAACTTGTATTTGAGTGTGATACATTAGATGACAAGAACTGGTGTATGGACTTTGGTGGACTCAAGGAATTCAAAGCCTGGGCCGATCATATGTTCGATCACACTTTAGTAATTGCCGAGGACGATCCTCATTTAGAAGTATTCAAACAACTAAATGAAATCAAAGGCGGCTTTAATGAAAGTGGTGTATGTGATCTGCGAATTGTTCCAAGTGTCGGTTGCGAAATGTTCGCTAAACTTGCCTATGACAAGATGGCAGAACTATTAGCATCCGGTGATATGCGCTATCCTATTAATCCAAGTGTGCGGATTAAAAGTGTAGAAGTATTTGAACACAACGCTAACTCAGCAACATACGAAGGCTAATGAAAAGACTATGGCGTCTTTGGGCTAAAGCCCTGGGAGAAAAGACAGGTGCTACAGACAGCGAAGCTGACCTAATAGCACTTGTTCGAACCGCCATAGTTCTAACTTATATTACCACAAACATTTTTATTATCGCTGGAGTTATAAGGCATTGGTAACTATTCTCTGTGTTCGCTTTGGCAAGAAATATGGTAAAGAATATGTAGAGCGACTGCGTAATATGGTCGCTAGACATTGTACTGTTCCCTACGAGTTCGTTTGTCTAACAGACGACGATCGCCCAATCGATGGTGTTAGGTTAATTGTACAACCAAATGCTGGCTACCAACGAGGTTGGTGGCATAAAGTTCATATGTTTACTCCCGAACTTGCTGTATCAGAAAGAGTTCTGTATTTCGATCTCGACATAGTTATTATCAACAACATTGATAAATTAGCTGAATACACTACAGAGTTCGTTGGCATCCGTGACTTCAACAGACAGTTCCATCCTAATTGGAATATACTAAACAGTTCTGTTATGACCTGGTCACATCAATCCGAAAGCGATATATGGGAAAAATTTGCCGCCAACCCACAGGCAGCACAAACACTTGCGGGCGATCAAGATTGGATATATCGTGTTGCCAAGGATCGAATACTGTATTACCCAAGAGAATGGGTTATGAGTTATAAATGGGAAATACGATCCAAAGAAGAATTGGTGTTTGACAACGGTGTTCGCAAATTCAAAGAAGCTAAAAATCCAGAAATCCCCAAAGACTGTAGCGTACTGGTCTTCCACGGTGATCCAAAACCCGAGGATGTAACGGATCCAACAATCGTTGACAACTGGCGGTAAGTGTGTTATACTTACTGTATGACTACTAAACGTATAGGCTTTGCCTGCAAATGGATCGACGGTCCTTCACAGATCGACGGTATTAAACAAAAAGACGACTGCAAACAGTATAACACTGGCAGTACTACCGTTGCCTGGTTAAATAGACAGACAACACAAGTTGCAGAACAAAAGCTCTGGGACCTAATGGTAGGTAACATCGAAAGTGTTCGCAAACTTGTAGAAAAGGTAGGAACACTTGATGAAAATCTTAGAATGGTACGACTCAGCAGCGATATCCTTCCTGTCTACACTGAGCCTACTTGGGGCAGGTTTTGGCGGGATCCCGATGTACGAGCCTATTGCGAGAGAGCATTTCTCACCGTTGGCGATTTGGCTCGCCAGAATAATGTTCGCCTTAGTATGCACCCTGGGCAGTTTACTGTGCTGGCATCTGAGTCAGACGATATTGTAAACAGATCAATTGAAGAATTTGAATACCACGTGGATATGGCTCGCTGGATGGGCTTTGGTAAAACGTTTCAAGACTTTAAAATCAATGTGCATATTGCAGGCCGACGAGGCCCAATGGGAATACGTACTGCATTGGGCAGGATGACACCCGAAGCTCGTAATACATTAACTATCGAAAACGATGAGATGACCTGGGGTATTGAAGACAGTATCGAATTAGTCAACGATTGTGCATTAGTACTTGACATCCATCACCATTGGGTTAAGACTGGCGAATATATTGCAGCAACTGACGACCGTGTTAAAAGGGTTATTGATAGTTGGCGTGGTGTTCGCCCTGTGCTACATTACAGTGTCAGCAGGGAGGACATACTTGTTGGGCACAGCACAACTGTCGCACCCGTTCTTGAGACACTATTACTAGACGGATATAAAAAGCAAAAGCTCAGAGCTCACTCAAACTTCTACTGGAATCCAGTAGTGAACGAATGGGCACTGAGCTTTAGAGATTCACACGATATAATGTGCGAAAGCAAGGCTAAGAATTTAGCCAGCTTTGCTCTCTACCAAGAATCTTTAAGCCTGGGGCTTTGATTTTAGCTTGCGTGGCGCTTTCTTAGGAGCAGCTTGTTTTGGAGCTGCTGGCTTTTTAGGCGCTGGTTTCTTTGCTGGCTTGGCAATAGACTTAACTACAGCTTCGGCAGCTTTTTCCGCTACAGGAGTAGGTTCAACTGGTGCCTCTACTTTGTATGGAACTTCCGGTGCTGCGGTAGCTTCTGCTGGTTTAGAACCAAATAGTTTTTTAATAAATCCGATCATATCGAAATCTCCTTAGGACTTTTATTTACTTCAATTTGTAGGCTTAAATACAAATATGGCATATTCAGACAAAGTTATCGATCATTATGAAAACCCGAGAAACGTTGGATCTTTTCCAAAAGATGATCCTACTGTAGGTACCGGTATGGTAGGTGCTCCTGCGTGTGGCGATGTGATGAAATTACAGATAAAGGTAAACGACAATGGCATTATTGAGGACGCAAAATTCAAAACTTACGGTTGCGGTTCAGCGATTGCTTCGTCGTCATTGGTCACGGAATGGCTTAAAGGGAAAACGTTGGACGAGGCTGGAACAATTAAGAACGCTGAAATCGCTACAGAATTGGCGTTGCCCCCAGTTAAAATACATTGTTCCATCCTTGCAGAAGATGCTATCAAGGCGGCTGTAAATGATTACCGTAACCGAAACAGCAACTAAAAAAATCAAACAGAATTTAGAAAAGCGTGGCAAAGGTGTTGGCATACGGTTGGGTGTAAGAACTACCGGATGCAGTGGACTAGCATACACTATCGAATATGTAGACGAATATACTGCAGAAGTAGGTGTTACTAACTATGCTCAGAAAGACTTTGTGGTATTAGTTGATGCTAAAAGCCTAGCCTATCTAAACGGGCTAACAGTAGATTGGGTTCGCAATGGGCTCAATGAAGGATTTGACTTTGTCAATCCGAATGAAAGAGATCGCTGCGGCTGCGGCGAGTCGTTCAGAGTTTAGTATTTGCCTACGGGCAATGTAGTACTAGCTGGCATATCCCAAATCTGTTTACGCTCAACTCCTTTACGTTGAGCAAATCGCTTGTGATCACAATGCGAACAACAATGAAAATAGTTATTACTCAGTCTCTTTCTCGCGATTTTCTTTAGATCACGATAAAAAATCTCATCACAATTATCACAACGAAACTCAGCAACTGTCTTGAGCTTTGAATAACAGTGCTCTTTACCTAGCTTGCTGACCCGTGTGTATTCGGTTATCTGTTGTTTAGTACGAAGGAACATCGAGTATTTACATTAGGCTTTTAAAAATTTGGGCTAAATACTCCAGTAAGCATTAAATCTTGGGATGAGCTATGGCAAGAAAAATAATTGATATTGGTACAGTTGGTAATGACGGTACAGGCGATAGTATTCGCGATTCGTTTAACAAAGTTAACGACAACTTCTTAGAACTATACAGTTCCTTAGGTTTAGGTGATAGACTTAAATTCACAGGCCTGTCTGATGTTCCTACATCATATATAGGACAAGAAGGCGCTGTACTTACAGTTAATCAAACCACAACCGGACTTAAATTTAAACAAATTACTCCTGGTGTAGGTATAACGATCGACTCAACTACCAACCCAAATGAGATCAAGCTCAATGCAGTGTTCTCACAAATTTCAGCAGATAAGGCTCCACAACTAGGTGGTGATCTTAGTGCTACATCCGGTGGTATTAACTATCGAATTAAAGATCTATCTACTCCGATTTTCGTCAACGAAGCAGCAAACAAAGGCTATGTTGATACTAAACTATCTAGAGCAGGTGTGTTCACAGTAGATCCTGCTACAGGAACTACAAACTCTGCAGCTGGCCGTATGACTGGTCCACTGATTCTCAGTCGTAACCCAGAACCAGAAGATGACACCGTATATGACGGCTTAATCGCTGCTACTAAATCATATGTGGATAACGCAGCGTTCGGTTCTGTTGCTAACTTATATGTTGCTACATCGGGGCAAGATGCTCGTGTTGGAGTGTCAGACGAACTACAAGGTCGTGCTTTAGCCTACGCTTACCGTACAGTTGAAGCAGCACTAAGACGTGCAGAAGAATTAATCCTAGAATCTCGTGTTGAGATCGGACCATATAAAAAGACACTAACATACGGTGGTGGCACTGGCATTTGTACTCTAAGTAATATCGGAGTATCGGGTGAATCAGGAACATCATTTAGTGCGTCTGCTCTTATGAGCGTAGACAATGTTGAACTAAGTTCACCGGGCGCAAACTATCAAATAAACGATATCATTACAATCAGCGGAGGAACTATTGCGACCAATGGTCAAGCCGCTACTATTAAGGTACTAAGCACTACAGCAAGTCCAGGTGCTATTGTTACTTTTGCTGTTGTTTCAACTGGTGTATATTCAGCGATTCCGGGAAATCTTGCAGTATCAACAACCAGCAACAGTGCGTTTGGTTCTGGTGCAAAATTTGACCTAAGCTATAAAGTTAACAATGTAAAAATTAATAACCCAGGTACAGGATACGGGTTAGTATCTGTTCGCATTACCGGCGGTGGTGGTAGTGGTGCGTTTGGTATTGCTAACGTAATCGGTGGTACTATTAACAGTATCAGTATTACTGATCCGGGTTCGGGATTTACTAGTGTGCCATCTGTTGTCGCTAATCTGCCAACCTTTGCTATCTATACTGCAGGGTTAAAGACTGATTTTACTGGTAATTATGCATCAAATACCTTACAGGCTGCTGCTACAAGAGACATACGTCCAGGACTTTACCTACGTGGTGAAACGTCCGGGGCATTAGCACAGATTCTAACACATACCGGCGACACTGATAACCAAGGTAACGAACTATTCGATGTTGATATTGTCTACGGAAACTTTGTCATCGGTGAAGCTATTTCCTACGGTGACGTAACTAAAAATACACAAGTTTCTGTATTCATTGAAAGCGGTATCTATGAAGAAAATCTTCCATTAAAGGTTCCGCAGAACGTTGCAATTATTGGTGATGAGTTCCGCCGTGTTATTATTAAACCACGAAAAGGTCCTAGTTCAAGTCCTTGGGCATTCCAAAATTTTAGAAGAGATTTAACTGTTGACGGTATCACTACTGCTACAACTCTGTTTGCCAATCACTATCTAACAGATCCAAGTCAACCAGTTTACCCTGTTGTTGTTAACGCAGGAAAATATAAAGCAGCTTCAGAGTTACTCTATCTTAATAAATTATTCATTCAAGAAGAACTGATCGGTTGGATTGATTATCAAATAAGCCACGACATCGAACCATTTGACGGTCAATTTTCGTTTAACTCAGCAAAGTGCTCTAGAGACGTAGGATTAATCATCGACGCAGTAATGGCTGATATAGTACTAGGTAGTACCTATCTGTCGACTGCTGCTGGTATCGCATACTTACGTTCTTACAGTTCTGTTGTAACAACCTCACAAAAAGCTCAGACAGTAGCCGGTATCAATAAGGCTAGAGATTTAATATTAACTACAATCTACGGGTCGTCAACTTATGTAAGTTCATCAACTAAAGTTCTTGCACTTTTCGATATTGTCACTGATATTATTCAGTCTGTATCTTATCCAACAGCTACATTAACTTATGCAAATCCATCAAGTATTACCAGCGACGGCATTGCTGCTAAAGGGGTACTAATAGCTAACAGATCATTTATCAAAGACGAAGTTATTGGATACCTCGCAGACTCCGGAATTGCTGCCGGTATCACTGGCTGGGATTCTGTAAAATTTAGTCGGCATATCGGATACCTTGTTGATGCGGTAGTGTTTGACTTAGTTTACGGTGGCAATAGCCAATCAGTGTTATATGGCCAATCTTTTTATGATGCTTCTGGAAATATTGCGTTTGTGTGGGAACGAAATGCGTTTAACTCAGCACTTACTCAACTTAAAGTTATTATTCCAGAGGTTATATCAAATAGTACAAGCTGGACAAATAAATCTAGTTCAAACACTACCAGTCAGGTTATAAATTTAACTGCGGCATCAAGCAGCGGTGCATCGGCTACAAAACTAAATTCGTTATTTGATACTGTAAAAGATATCGTAGCTAACGGTGTAAATGCTCCAGCTTCAGTTAGCCCAGTAGTGCCTACATACACAGATGGCGTAAATGCTCCATTAAATACTGATCGTCTTACAGTAATTGCTGCCAAGACAACTATCCAAGCACAGACTATCGCTTTCTTAAATGCTGAATATAATCCAGGAACATTTACTTATAATTCTAAATTATGTAAGAGAGATGCTGGGTTAATTGTTGATGCCTTAGTATTCGATCTTCGATACGGCGGATTCAACCGTACTGTATCAGCAGCTCTAAAATACTTCCAAGGAGTCACCCAATACGGCAACTCGTTGATTGCAATCACCACACAGTTAGAAGAAACTGTAGCATCGATGTTAAAAATTGCCAGCTTGGCAAGAAGTGTAATACAAAATCAATCAGCAGCAGTGTCTGGACCATTTAGCGGATACTATCAAGAGGCAGTGGCCCAGACCATCGACCAAGCCTACATATTTGAAGTCGGTACTCCAGCAATTATTACCAGCCTAATAAATGCTGTTATTGATATTATCAGTGGATCAACATCTTTAAATCTACCAAAAGATAATAATAAACTAGACGTATTCTTATGCAACGATGCGGTGATGATTAGAAAGGTCAGCTGTCAAGGCCAAGGCGGCTTTATGATGGTACTAGATCCGCAAGGTCAGATTCTTGCTAAATCACCATACTGTCAAGAATCTGCATCCTTTATTGGATCAACAGGACGCAAACAATTTGCTGGTGGTATGTTCGTTGACGGATTCGCAGGTAACTTAGAATTTAGAATGTCATCTGCGGCCAGCACCACTAAGATTGCTATCACTGGATTGGATCGATTCCCGAACTTGCCAGCATCTGTGATTATTTCTGACAGTGTATATCGTCTAAACTATGTTAGAGATTTCGTATACGGTCCAGCAGGCACATTTGTATATGATCAAACAAAATGTTCGCGTGACGTTGGATTGATCGTTAACGCTGTACTAGATGATTTAATCTTCGGAACTAATTATCGAGCAATTACCGCAGGCGAATCATATCTAAGAAGTTATTCATCAGTTGTTGAGAATCAACAGAAAGTGCAGACAATCGCTGGTATCAATAAAGCCAAAGAATATGTTCTAGCACTGATCACTGATCCAACTGAGCAAGCTGCAATCACTACATCAATGAACATTGTTACCACTATTATCAATAGTGGTACTGCAGGCACCGCTCCAGCATTAAGTTATACTAGTTCGCTTAACACAGCATCCGGCATTATCAACGGGTCTCGTGAAGTTATCGCTAACAGAGATTTTATCATTGATGAAATTATTTCATATATCAATGCCAATTTAAGTCCAGAAACTATTACTGATTATAATGAAACGACTCGCAGATCCGACATTGGTGATATCGTAGATGCATTAGCCTTTGATATAATGTATGGTGGTAACAGTGCTACACAGGTAATTGCCAAATCATATTATTACGGTACTTCAAATATTTTAGGAAGTCAAGCTGGCTCCTATGTGTCATCATACACAAGATTAAAAAATATCATCGGATTTGTTGTACAGGCAACCACTGGATGGACTAAAAACACTTCACAAATTCAAAGTACATCAGCTGGTGCTGGTTCTAGCACTGCTGCAACTACCGCAGGTAATTTAATTCAAATCATCATTGATGTTATCAATAGCGGTGTTGCTGCTGCACCATCGGTAGTTAATCCAACTTATATCAACGGTGCAAATTATGTAGCTTATAGTGCAGACAAAGCAACTATCCTAGCTGGCCTAACTACAGTTCAATCCAACGTTATCAAGTTCCTAAATTCAACATACGGTGCTGGTGGAAGTTCGGCGACTATTGTTTTAGATCCATCAACTCCTTACATATTTGACGTCGGTCCACAGAACTGTACCATTAGCAATGCAAGCCCAGCAGTTATTACCAAAGTAAATCATAATTTACAAGCTGGTGCAACATTGGTATTTTCATCAACCGGATCACTACCAAGTGGACTTGTTGCTGGTCGACGATACTATGTTCTGCTAGACGGACTAGGTGCGAACTTCTTCCGTGTTACAGATACACTAGGAAGTATTACTCCTGTATCAACTACGTCAGCTGGATCCGGAACACACATTTACGATCGTATCTATGAGATCTTGATGCCAGGTAATAGATCTATGTTGTCAAATGACTTTACACAGATTGCAGACTTAGGCTACGGTGTTATTGCAACCAACGGTGGTTTAACAGAAGCTGTGTCAATGTTCACATACTACTGTCAAATTTCCTACTACTCAATCAACGGTGGACAGATTCGTTCAATCGCTGGATCAAGCGCACACGGTAGATTTGCGTTAGTAGCTGAAGGCAGTGATCCATTAGAAGTTCCAACACCAACAGACTTATACTACAACTTGTCACAGGCGGTTACCTGTTATTACCCAACTGGTACATATTCAAACTCCGCACAAGGCGTAATTATCTATGTTAACAATTACAGCTATGTGCCATTACCTAACAGTGAACTTGAAGTTGATCACGGTAGTGGTGTGCTATTCCGTTATCCAGTTAACAGTGCCTACACTGGCAGCGATTTACCTGCTGGTGTTGCTCGATTAACTCTTGGTTCATCGACTGGTGCTACTGGACTGTCAGGACTGTATGCGTCGGTTGCAGATGGTGTTATTATGACTATACGACAAAGCCAGTCATTAATGTTATCTGGTAACTTGTCAGGTGTGTCTGTAAGACCATCGACTGGGTTAGTCTTTACTGAATCGGCCACAAACGTGTATCGTGTATTACAGTTTACCGATTATGTAGATCCTGCAGGTCCATATACCTGTACTATTAGTACAGCGAGCCCTGCGGTTATTACCAAATCTAATCACGGTCTGTTAGTTAACTATCCTATTATATTCTCAACCACTGGTGCATTGCCTACAGGGCTTACCGCTGGTCAAACATATTATGTTCTAGGAACTAACCTAACACAAAACACCTTTACTGTGTCATCATTGAAAGGCGGCGGAGCGATTGCTACAACTGCTAATGGTTCGGGAACACACACTTATATTCCTCAAGGTATTACAACTACCTTATTGAGAGAGAACTATAGCTATATCTACCTAACCGTATATCAGCCAAACGACTATTCTGCAATCGCAACTACTGCAACTGCTACTGCTACAACAACTGCATCGATGACCAGTTCAAGTATCAGTGGTACTACACTAACTGTAGGCACATTAGCATCTGGAACTATTTTACCAGGTATGGTATTAACTGGTGGCAGCATTATATCTGGAACATATATCGTTTCAAATATCCCAGGTGTAATTACTGGCACTACAACTTATAGTTCGTTGACTGGTACTAGCGTTACCGCAGCCGCAACTTATACTGGTGTATCACAATTATCAACTAGCGGATCAGGTACTGGTGCAACATTCACTGTGGTAAAGACTACTTCAGGTACATCATATAACGGTGTTACAACTATTACAGTAGTAAGTGGTGGTACTGGATATACCGTTGGTGACACTATTACAATCAGCGGTGCAGTATTAGGTGGTGTAGTAACAACTAACGACTTAACATTTACACTAGCGACTAGCGTAAACAGCACAACATATTGGACTGTGAGCGCAAGCCAAACACAGACATCAACTACTATTACCGGTACAAGCAATCAGTTCACTGTAGGTACTTCAACTGGTGGTGTAGTTAATCAACCAATCAAGTTTGGTATTAGCACACAGGCAACTACTTCAGATGGTCCAACAGCATATATTACTGTAGGTACTACCGACGGAATGATTGTTGATATGCCGTTGGCGTTTACAGTCACTAGCGGATCGGCATTCGGTGGACTAGTCAGTGGAACAACCTACTACGTTAAATCAATTATCAGTGGAACACAGATTACACTAAGTGCAACACAAGGTGGATCTACTCTTTCTGTAACTTCGGGTTCAGGATCAATGACCGTGGTCACTGGCGGTACACTTCCGGGCGGAGTAACTTCTGGTGCAACATACTATATCTCATCTGTTCCAAGCTCAACTAAAGTAACAATTAGTCCGTATCAACGTGTTGATTCAACAACTACTGCAACTACAGTAACCTCAGCAACATTGCCAGGCTGTACAATCGTTGGCACAACATTAACAGTTGGTAGTGGAGTTACTGGTACTATCACCGCAGGTATGCTGTTGTCAGGTAGTGGTGTAACAGCCGGTACTTATATTATTTCAGGTATCAGCGGAGTAGGTGATGGCAGTACTTGGTTAATTAGTACCAGCCAAACTGTAGCATCTCCAACAAGTATTACTGGTACAGGTTACAATGTTAACATTGGCAGCACCACTGGGGTACAAAGAGGACAACCAATTACATTTACAGGTACTGGTTTTGGTAATCTTGTAAGTGGAACTGAATATTATATCGCTGCTATTCCGACTGCTACTACAGTAGTAGTAAGTGCAACCGCAGCAATGACCGCAGTATTTGTTGTCACAGGTGCAACTGGTACGTTAGCAACTGTTGCTAAATTTAAACAGTACGCAGTTTCAACTACTTCGGGATCTGTATCAACTATCATCAGTGGTGGTATTACTGCTACTGTAACTGCAAACAGTGGTGCTGGAATATTTACTACTCCATATGCACACGGGTTCACAGCTGGTGATGTTATTAAAGTCAGCTCATCCGGAACATTAGCAACAGGATTGGTTACTAACGCACACTATTTTGTTATTGCTACTAACCTAACATCAACAACATTCTCTGTATCGTTGGCTCCAGCTGGAACTGCTGTTCTAACATCAGGAACTCCGACAGGAACAATGTATGTTGGTAAAGTACAAGGACGAGCAGGAGATAAATTCGTTGCTGTCGTTGCCCTTGGTCCGTACGATAGAGCCAGGGCCGTTGGATCAGTATTCAACTTTAAAGGTGTTGATTATATTATTACTCGCTACGATCCAGAAACTGTAACTAATACAG
Source organism: Chloridella minuta (assembly GCA_032273045.1). Taxonomy (NCBI): domain Eukaryota; class Xanthophyceae; order Mischococcales; family Pleurochloridaceae; genus Chloridella; species Chloridella minuta. The sequence goes on along the minus strand of JAUKPQ010055655.1, from coordinate 10,482 downwards.
CATTTGGTCGTGTATATGTTGAAAGAATTAATCTTACAACCGGAGTACAATCAGACACAGGATTTGCAGACAGCGTAGTATCATACGTATCTTCAGTAACAATGAAAGCTTCTGTACGCAGAGGCAGTTCAAATGCCAACGGTACATTGACTATTCGTATTGCGTTAACTCGTGTTACAGGACACGATCTACTCGATATCGGTACTGGTTCATACGCAGATACGAACTATCCAAACGAAATTTACGGTCCAGCTGTTAACGCTCGTAACCCTGCAGGTGAAACTGTTGAACGAAGCGTAGGTCGTGTGTTCTATGTAACTACTGACCAATACGGCAACTTCAGAGTTGGTCCATACTTCAGCGTTGACCAAGGTACTGGTAAGGTATCGTTCTCCGCAGCGATTGCGTTGAGTAACTTGGATGGTCTAGGCTTTAAACGCGGTGTTCCAATTAGTGAGTTCTCAACAGACTCATCATTTGCCAATAACGCAACTGACACCGTACCAACACAGAACGCAACACGCATCTACTTAGAACGTAGACTAGGGTTAACTCATACAGGTGCTGCTGTTGATAACGGACAATTGATTCCTATCAACACTGGTGGCTTCTTGGCGCTTAATGGTTCCTTGAAGATGAAAGGTAACGCAGACTTTAATAACAACAAGATTATTAATCTTTCAAACCCAACAGATCCTCAAGATGCTGTTAACTTAAGAAGTTTGACACTAGGTAACATTACTGGATTTACATTTACAAATACTACTAACAGTCAGCTTGCTACATTTAATAGCAGTGGCAATGTTATCAACTCAACAATGGCAGGCGATGCCACAGTAGTATTAAGTGGAAGTACTCTAACAATTACAGTATCCGCAGGTGCTATTGTTAACAGCAAAGTTAGTGCTTCAGCAGCAATTGATCAAAGCAAATTGGCAATGACTGCTGCTGGTACAAGAACTAATGCTACAGGTATTACACAGGCAGAAAGAGGTCTTGCAAGTTTTGACGATACACAATTTACAGTAACCAATGGTTGGGTAACTGTTAAAGATAACGGAATTCCATTATCTAAGATTGCACAAGTTGGTGCATACAGTGTGGTAGCCAATAATAGTAACAGCACAGCTAACGTGACTTCGGTGGCGTATTCATCTGTTGTTGATATTGGTGCTGGTATTAAAAAATCACAGTACGGTGCAACTGGTTTCTTAAGAAGAACCAACTCTTCTGTCAGCGGCGGCACACTAGATGCAGACTACGGAATTGTCGATATGTCAGCAAATGCTGACGCTAACAAATTAGTTGTTCGCGATAGTAATGGTGATTTCTCAGCGAGAATTGTTAACCTTGAGCAAATTAAAATTGACTCAAACATTGCTGTTGACACTTCAACGGCTGGCAGTGGCGGATATGTTAGATTCTATGGCTGGAATACTGTTGGCGGTGTATTGATACAATCAGGTTCAAATGCCGGTGATAACAAGACACTATACTGGAACGATACTCATCAATTCAAGACCAAAGACGGCAGTGCAGATGCTCCGATTACAGCATCATCAATACAGGTAACTGCAATCACAACTGGTGGCAACACTTCAACTGGTACTATTACCGGTCGTTGGACACTGACTGGTACTTCACCAAACGAATCAAGATTGCAATCAACATACTCTGCAGACTTAGCTGAGTACTACGAAGGTGACAAAGAGTACGAAGTTGGTACAGTATTGGTGTATGGTGGCGATAAAGAAGTTACCGTAGAAGGCAAATATGGCAATACACGAGTTGCAGGCGTTGTTTCCAACACAGCAGCATTTGCAATGTATGACGCTTGCCCAGGACTTAAAAACCTAGTAGCCCTACAAGGTCGTGTACCTGTAAAGGTTGTTGGTAAAATACAAAAAGGAGATCTGCTAGTGACGTCTAAAATTCCAGGTGTTGCTGTATCAGCTGGCGAAGATGCTAGGACCGGTACAGTGATCGGCAAAGCATTAGAAACCTATGATTCGGATCATATAGGTACAATTGAAGTAGCGGTAGGGAGATCATAATGTCGTACAATCAAAATATTAAAATCGGTCCAGCTCCGCTGCTATGGAGCAACCTCGACGATGCATTTTTGAAGATCAATCAAAACTTTGACATCATCGCAGTTAACGTATTAGGTGGAGCAGGATCTAGTATTGATTTTTCAACATTAACTTCCGATGTAACTTCAAACACTACTAACTCTTTTAGTTTAGGAACTGATACAAAGCAATGGAAAGCATTACATCTAGCTGATGCATCTGCGGTGCCAGGTTCAGAATTTAACGGACTTTGGTTAGGTGCTGCACAGATTAAGAGCTCAAGCGGCATTGTTGACTTACCTGCAGGTACTACAGTAGCCGGTGCCCAAATTTTTGATGTTACAAAAACTGCATTCAAAACAATTTCAGTTAGCGGTCAATCAGATGTTGTTGCAGATAGCTACACAGATACACTGTCATTAGCTGCCGGTACTGCAATGTCATTGACAACTGATGCGTCAACAGATACAATTACATTTACTAATACTGGAGTAACAAGTTTAGTAGGCAGTGCTGCAATCAGTGTGTCTGGATCTACTGGTGCTGTTACAATTACCAATACCGGGGTAACTAGAATTACCGCTGGTTCGGGCATTGACGTTAGCGGCAACACAGGAAATATCACAATCACCAACAGTGGTATTAGAGGCATTGCTGTTGTTACTGGTCTAAGTTTAACCGTTGATCCAACAACAAAGATAGCAACTCTTAATAATACTTCACCGGCGTCAGCCTTGTTTACATTTAGAAACTTGTCTGTGCCAGGCGCTAGTTTGATTACTGCTTCAAGCAGTACTGATACACTTACAATGGTTAAGGGATACGGTATCGGTATTACCACCGTTCCGTTAACCAAGACAATGACAATCAGTGTTGATCCAAAGATCGATATTACTGGCTCTGTATTTGCCGATAACTCATCATTGCTTGTAGATGGTACTGGCGCAAGAATTGTAGGCAATGTTTACACTTCAGTATTGAGAACTAGCGAAACGACAATAACACTGGGCGGTGGTGCTGGATCTTCTGCACAAGGTGCCAATGGCGTTGCTATCGGTAATAGTGCTGGCGAAACGTCTCAAGGATCCTCTGGTGTAGCAATTGGTTATTATGCTGGTAAGACTAGTCAAAAGTCCGGAGCCGTAGCAATTGGTTATACTACTGCTCAGATTACACAAGGTGAAGCTGGAGTAGCAATTGGATGGGGTGCTGGTCAAACGAACCAAGGCGACTATGCTATTGCCATCGGATTCAGAGCAGGATTAACTAATCAAAATGCTAGTTCTATTATATTAAATGCCAGTGGTGCTGCGGTAAATGCTTCAGTGGCTGGTTTCTTTGTCAACCCTGTTCGTAGCGGAGCGAACACCGGAAACATCTTACAGTACGATATTTCAACTAACGAAATTTCATACGGATCAACTATTACCGCAACAGTGTTTGGTAATACTACCGGATATCATACAGGTGATGTTAAAGGCACAGTAGTTGCCGATGATTCTACTATTATGGTAGATTCGGTATCAGGTAAAATCGTTGGGCCAATCGATACAACAACTATCAATGCTACGGGTCCAATACAGATTTATTCTGTTAAGAAAACCTACGCACCAATCGCAGGTGCTACTGGTTCTGTTATCCACGATATTAACAACGGTGACGTATTTGTACACACCGGTCTACAGGGTAACTTCAACGTTGACCTGTACAACCTAAACTTAGCTAACGGTCAGTTTATGGAAATCAAAATGATTTTAGTACAGGGTGCAACAGCCCGTGTTCCAAACGCTATTTTGATTAATGGTAGTAATACTGGCATTACATTAAACTGGGAAAACAATACTCCTATTACTGGAAACGCAAATAAGAAAGATCTAGTAACATTTAGTTTATACAGAAACGGTTCTAGCTACAGCGTATTTGGTATGCTGAGAACATTCGGATAATAGGGTAAATATTAAAAGAGAGCGCAGACAATGACCATACAAACGATAAACATAGGTAACGTAGTTAACGACGGGCTAGGAGATGATCTCCGAACCGCGTTCCAGAAAGTAAATGCTAATTTTGCAGGGCTATCTGCGGAACTAACAATTACTGGACGTAATCTTGGTGCTAGTGGCGCTACAGTTTTTAAACAGAAAAACGGCACACAATTAGAATTTAGAAATCTAGTAGCTGGCAATAAAATGCAATTTACTGAAACTGCCGATTCTGTTATTGTTGATAGTACGGCTCCGGATTCGTTTACACGAATCGACACCAACGCTGGCTATGTCACTGCTAATAACGTAAACGCAGGTCATATTACACTGCAAGGTGGACGAGATGTCGATGTAACGACACTAGGTAACACTATCACAGTTAATACCATTTTGCCAGTTACACGAATTTTATCCACATTCGATTTTGGGCCAATAGGCAGCAACTTTATCACAACCACACAGCTTGCTCTAGCGTTTGCTAATATAGATTTTGGAACTATAACTACCCCGAGCCTGATAAACGTCGACAGCGGTTCGTTAACAATTTAAGGAATTAACCGATGGCATTAGCTTGGTCAACAGCCGCAGGAAGCCTAGGAATTATAACTGAGCGTATCACAGTTGATATTCCACTCACGGTTACTACGACAACTTCACACCCAATCGAATATTCATTAATCTCAGGTAACTTGCCTAGAGGGTTAAGACTGTCTAACAATAGAATTGTCGGAAGTCCGGTTGAAGTAATTAGATTCACAACTAGTAGATTTGTTATAAGAGCAACAGACACTGTTGATGTAGAAGACAGAACATTTAGTCTATCAGTGGATGGCTCAGACGTTCCGCAGTGGCTAACAAAGGATGGCTTTCTTAATGTAGGTCCACAAGAAGCTTACTATGTATTAGACAACGCCTATGTTGATTTTCAATTAGAAGTATACGATCCAGATACTATTGCTGGTGACCTATTGAGCTTCTATCTTATACCTACAGGCGGGCAACTACCGCCAGGCCTATCATTAACAAAAGATGGTAGAATATTTGGATTCACTGATCCGATTTTTTCCGTAGAATACAATTATTTTACATCAGGCTCGTATGATACATTCCCATACGACAATATTCCTCTAGATTTCGTTGACGCAAAAAGCAACGGCTACGATTCATTCTTTTATGATGATACTACCTACGATTATAGTTTAGTCAGTCGAGTACCTCGACACTTGAGTCGAATCTATACATTTGCGGTAGCAGTCACCGACGGTGCTAATACTGTTAATCGAGCATTTAAAATTTATGTTGTAACAGAAGAATTCTTAAAATCAGACAACAGTTTGATGCAAGTAGACACTAATTTATTTCAAGCTGATGCTGACAGTCGTCGATTACCATTGTGGATAACTGAAAGTTATCTCGGTAGATACAGAGCTAATAACTATCTAACTATCTTCTTAGAAGTGTACCATCCAACTTCACTTAGTGGATATCTAAGTTATTTCTTAATGCAGCCAACAGCTAACTGGCAACCAACGACTAGCTATACTACTGATACAATAGTTCGTTATATTAATAGCCTTGGTCAAAATGCTGGCAACTGGATTTGCATCGCTGATCATACATCAATTACAGGCATAGGTCCAGATGTAGATCCGACACATTGGACAGCGTATGGCCTACCTCCAGGTATGGAACTAGATCAGCTCACCGGTGAGATTGCTGGTCGCATTCCATACCAAACACGCATCAGCAAACCTTATACCTTTAGAATTGAGGCTGTTAATTTTAACATAGCCGATCTATCTTCTAACTATAATCTTAGAGGAGACTGGAGCTCAACTGCTATATATTATCCAAATGATGCAGTACGGTATGATGGATTTATCTATATCTGTTTGGTTACTAGCAAGAACGTTAGTCCTCTCGAAATCCTATATTGGAAAAGCAGTGTTTCATCGGCAACAAAAACATTTACTATTGATCTAATAGGTGAGATTGAGAGTGGTATTTCCTGGAATACTGAAAGCGACCTTGGCACTATCAAACCTAATCAACCTAGTACTGTCAGTGTTAGTGCAACCAGTTTACTCTACGGTGGTAGAGTGGCCTATGAACTAATTGAAGGTGGGTTACCTCCGGGGTTAGAATTCTTACCGTCCAACGGAATTATCAAAGGTAAAGTAAAACAGTTTGCAGATGCCGACGGACCGGGCCTAACAAGATTCTACGAAGTTATAAACGGTGCAAATAATTTTTCATCATTCTGGGATGGTGGTACATCTACATTTGATAAGAAATTCACTTTCACAATTAAAGCTAGAGACAGTGTTAATTTTTCAGAAGTATTAAAATCGTTCTCGCTAACTGTTATAGCAGATAACGCTAAAACATTTGCTAACCTGTTTGTTAAAGCATTTCAATCTAAAACAAAACGTCTAGACTGGTATAACTTTATCACCGACGCAAATATTTTTGTTCCAACAGAGTTATATCGTTACGGCGATTTAAATTTCAGCGTACAAACAGAAATTAAAATGCTAGTCTATGCAGGCATCGAAAGCACAACTGCTGTAAAATATGTGCAGGCTATGAGCAGAAATCATTATAATAAGCGTTTGAAATTTGGTGGTTTAAAATCTGCGCAGGCTAAAGATCCTATTACACAAGAAACAATCTACGAAGTTGTCTATGTTGAAATTATAGATGATCTTGAAAAAGATATATCTTCAAATAATAATCCAGGGTCAACATCGTCTATCAGCAGTACAGTGCAATTAAGTAATAGTATTAACAGTCCTGTACTAATAAGCTACGATGCTATCAGTATCGACAGCGATATACCACTAGTTAGTGATCGAGATCATCAACGAGTTTTTCCAAATTCTATTAAAAATATGAGAAAGAGGATACAGGACGTAGGCGACAGAGATCGTGAATTCCTGCCTCTTTGGATGCGTAGTATACAAGATCAAGACAGTAGAGAAACTGGATTTGTTAAAGCTCTAGTGCTCTGCTACGTTAATCCGCCTACTGCTACTGTTTCGTATTCGGAAAACATAATAAACAGAGTTAAGGCTAAAATCCGTGATGAAGGGTTTGATTTTAGAGTGTTTGATTTTGAAATCGATCGATATCTGATCGACATTATCAACGGAGAAATACAGGATAAATATCTTGCGTTTCCACAACGTAAGGAAAAATTACCGTGACCAGTGCAATTAACCACAATATAATAAACGAAAACTTTCCTGTTCCAGGACAGGATAACGATACACAGACCTTTAGAGATAATTTTAATTCGATTAAAAATAACTTTAGAGAAGCGCAAGGTGAAATAACAGCCTTACAGACAAACTCAGCTAAAACTAATACCTCTAATGATTTTAAGTGGAACACAGTATCCAAGGTAAAATTTCAAAACAATATAGAAGCTGTTTTTGATTTTGGTGGCCCTATGTCGGCTGCATCAATTCCGCAAGAAGTCAACTTTGAAAACGGCCCATATCAAATTATTCGATTGGCTACTAATTTCATTTTAAACTTCAAGGGGTTTCCCGGAGACCCAACAAATATCGAAACTACTAAAGTTGGTGCTGGACGTATAACATTAGAAATTTACAGCGATAGTACAACTCCTAGAACTGTAACATTTAGCACTTCTGGTGGTACAGTTATTAAAAAGAGTGCAAACTGGCCTACTAATTTAATTGCCGATTCAACTTCTAATCCTACAATAATTGAAATTTGGAGACGCAGTGAAAACACTATATTCATTAACTATCTAGGAAAATTTAGTTAATGTTCCATCCACTTGAAGGCGATCTTAGCCAACTCAAAGACAACGAGGTAGAAGAAAAACTCTTCGAACTCAATCGTAAATATTTTGCTGCCGCACGTTTAGGTAAACCTGACCTATTGACACAGCTCGCTACTTTTGTTACAATATATAAAGACGAACTTTCTCGTAGATATATGTTGAGATCGAAACAAAACTTAGATGGCGATATGGATCAATTGATTAATGTGGACTGAAAATAATACTGAAGCACAACTAATAGAAGGTATACTACGGCACGGTCCGGACATTTTGGACTGTTGTCAAACTTCTGATGATCTAACAAAGTACATCAATAGACTGTCTGAAGAACACCTACACTATCCAACTCCCAAAACTTCCATAGATAAAAGCCATTGGTTCGTTCCCTACGAATATCAAACTATGGATATTTTAGATTGGCTATATCAGCGATGCCCAACTCCAGAAATACGAGAGCGGGTAGTTGAAGAACTTCGACTGTTTGCTAAACACGATATGATTCCTGTACTTAAAGCAATGAAGTATGTTGTAGATACTCTTAGGGCTAACAACGTAGTTTGGGGTGTAGGACGTGGATCAAGCGTAGCCAGTTATGTACTTCACATTATAGGTGTACACAAGATTGACAGTATTAAATACAATATACCAATAACAGAGTTCTTTAAAGGAGATCAAAATGGGTAAAACTTACACAAGTATGCAAGGTAAAGAGATTGATATGGAAAAACTCACTTTACAAAATGAAACAACCCCAGCAGTCGGAAATGCCAAAGTTAATGCTAGAGGTGACGAATTAGGCCCAGGTGGAAAAATTATTCGCACACGTGAACAGATTCTACAAGACTATTATGCTCAAAATTCTAGAGCCGTGGACGAAAAAGCATTAAGCCGCAAAGCCTAAGGAATCACAATGTCATTTGCATTCGAAGCCAAGAAAGTTAAAGTTCGAGCTTTATCTAAAGACATCTTAGTAGTTGATATGGATATGGGTGAGATGGTAACTGCTGGCGGCATCGTAGTTGCCAGCGATAACGGCAAAGCACACGGTGTCAAGCCGCGCTGGGCGAAAGTATACAAGGTCGGTTCTGAAGTTGACTTCGTTAAAGAAGGTCAATGGATTTTAATCGAGCACGGTCGTTGGACACGTAAAATTAAAATTGATGACGGCGAAGGCGAAAAAGAGTTTCAGAAAGTAGAAACTAAATCCATCCTCCTTGTGTCCGACGAGAAACCAGATACTGCATATTGGGGACAGGAATTTTCAAATGGTGACAGTATGAATATCCGTCCAGACGATTTTATGCCAGGCAATCTGCAAAATTTCCAATAATGGGATTTAGAAAAAATTGGGATATTGGTGAAGTATCACGTCAGGTACACACAATAGCCCGCGAATGTTCTAGTCCGTATAATGACGGCTTTACCGCGTTTGAACTTAAAAAAGATTTATACCAAATTAAGTTTATGATCGAAGCTGCATTATCTAATTCTCCAAAATTCGAAGGCGAAGAAAACTGGTTGACAGAACAAGAAAAAAAGCGTATAATAAACATATTAAAATCATAATAAGAAAGTAGTGTATGAAAATTGGATTAATAGGTTTCGGATTCGTAGGATCTGCTATTGCCTGGGCTCACCGAGCAGACGAGCTTGTTATACGTGACCCAAAACTTAAAGATTCTGCCAGTCTGGATCAATTTAATAGCTGTGATGCAATCTATATATGTGTGCCTACTCCGTCTACAGAAGACGGCCACTGTGATACTTCTATTTTAGAAAGTGTTCTCAAAGAACTGCTGTTTGTTAACATCAACAAACGTATTCCAATTATCTCAAAAGTAACCGCTCCGCCTAGCGTTTACGAACGCCTTGGCAAAGAATATCCAAACCTTGTACATTGCCCAGAGTTTTTAACTGCGGCTAATGCTATGACCGATTATCAAAATTCAGATTATTTCGTATTAGGTGGCGATAAAGAATATTGCGAACTAGCGAAACAGGTTATCGAACTTGGAGTACCGCTTGTACACGATAAGTTTCTAATGACCGATATCAAAACTGCATCATTATACAAATATATGATGAACAGCTATCTTGCGATGAAAGTAACATTTATGAACGACTTCAAAGCACTTGCTGATGTACATAATATTGAGTTCGATAAATTAACCGAACTGTCAGTGTTCGATGATCGTATTGGGCATACACATATGAAAGTTCCAGGTCCAGACGGTCAAGCTGGGTGGGGCGGCGCTTGCTTTCCTAAAGATGTTGCTGCTATAATAATGGAAGCTATCGATCAAGGCGTTGACTTTGAACTAATGGATCGTGTTGAATCAATTAATAAAAAACAAAGGAAAAATAATGACTAACCCATTTCGCGATCAAGAGAAGTTTATGAAGGCCTGTGATCAAACCGCAGGTGAATGGAACGTTGAACAATTCAATTTATACACAAATCTAATTGAAGAAGAATGGAAAGAACTCGGCGTTGCTATAAACAATTCTGATAAAGTAGAAACACTAGATGCGTTAATTGATATTGTTGTTGTTACTATTGGCGCACTACACAGTATGGGTGTAGACGTAGAAGGCGCTTGGAAAGAAGTTA